>JAAAKL020013940.1:0-12202 GCA_010016065.2 Carybdea cf. marsupialis auct. non (Linnaeus, 1758) | reverse complement strand
TAGGGAAGTCTGTCTTGTCAAGTGCTGCTACCAAAACGTCAGTTCATTATTGGCACCGGGAAATTAGTTGCATTCTCGGAAAATATTTTAACTGGTAATTCTCTCCTATGTGAAATTCGAGTAAATGCTGAAAGAAAATAGTCAGCATCTTTGCTTCGTGTAAATTCTCAATGAACTGTCCTCGTTTCCAAGCAAGTAAAAAACAAAGAGATTGTTTTGTATTATGTTGACACCTTCTTCGTTTGGTGAGAAACAGCTGACCATAATCCACTAAACACTGGACAGACGCTCCCTTTCATAATCCGATTCTTGCTTTTGGCAAACGCACCATAATCTGAGCCTTTGCTTTTACTTTGCGGCGTTTACACTCAGTTCCTTAAAACCTCTTCCTCACACTAAATTACCAATACCTCGTTTGCAATACTGTATTACCAATAATTGCAATACTGTATTACCAATACCCGGTTTGCAGTAAGTTTGCAATAAGTCGGTAAATGTATGATTTACTACAACATCATGACTCATCTCAGTGTGAAACTGACAAATGATCATTTATGCAATTTGATGACTTCTTGCTAATATGATAGGCCAACGTCAGTAATATGCCTTGAAAGTTTCTGTTGATTATGGCCTTTTAATAACCCATCACCTTGTGCTTAACGCAATAATGTGATTCTTCCAAGAAGCGGCTTTGGACTGCTGCACGTCTACTCCGCATATGCACAAATTCCTTACAACTTCCGATGACCTTTAATGTGAGGAGTGATGTGATAAATATTCTTAGAATCTGTTCCCCAATGGCATACTACCTTGTCACTTTTTCAAAACATTTGATATTGCATTTGCAAGTCAGGTTCCGATCACTGATTTATTGTACTATTATACTATCTGTTGTAATTTGGGCGTGGCAATGTCATTCGTGGTCTCGGACTGTAAAGGCTGAAAAACACGGGCCAACTTTAAATCCGCTTTCAAAACCAACCCACATTTTTGTTGATTTCCTGGTTAGCGAATGTCTTGAAATACACGATCCAATTTGCCATCATTTTTCATTAAATCTTCAGTGACTTCACTTGAGCTCTGCTTTCCTTTCAGTATTTTCGAGCATACGTGTAAACTGTGTCATTAAACAATAGCCGTCTCCAAAAAATTAAAAAAAATATCGCACTTCAGGATAAAAGTATTGGAAAAAGTTGAAAAGATCCAACTGTTACGCACATCAAGAATTCACCTATGGGATCAGTCAACTGGATCAAATACAAAAGGCTTTTATTGGATCCGCTCAGCAGCAAGTCAACTATCGGCTTCAAAATTGGACCGTGTATTTCAGTCTTAATGATGGTTGACGACTTTTAATCTTCGGCATTTTCACATGTGTAGTGCCTCACTGTTGCGCAGACTCGCCAAAAAGCATCCGAAAGGGAATGTACATCACATCATATTAACATCAATAAGTGCTCTTCGTATTTTACATTCTTTAGATCTAACAAACAACTCACTGTGGTAAACCTTGCCATTCTTCACCTTTGGTAGAAATGGATCATTCCAACATGCTCCTCTTATCAATACCACCTGCGGCAGCAATTTCGCTCCTGTCACAAACAGTGTAAAAATCTGCAATCACACTGATGGTAAATGCCTACAGACACCTCTCCTGCCGTAAATCACCTTTTGGGGGGCACAGAAACTGAAACACAATACTTTTTTGCAGGGGTTCCACCATACACCTAATGGGTTTAACGATGCTAGTGCTCCTTTCTTTTGTGTGGCGCCTTAAGTACTATCTAATATTAGTACACTTTATGATGCCTCCACGTCATTTGAAGAGCAGTTTCTGATTTGAAAATCCCACACCTTTCATCAACTCCGCAATTTGTACAAATAATACTTAAACATCGTCAACTGTCTATACTGACTCTAACACATCGTCAATGTGAAAAGAATCATTTGATGCATATTGCAGTGAAACATCTTACGCAAGGTATGATGACACAAGGTTACCAAAGACGAACCTACTGAACTCATATAAATCTAGGGGCCTTGTCCCATATCATCTTATCTAACTTTGTTCGACCCTTCTAATAACTTCAACTTTAATCTTTCGCCTCCTCCATTATCCTTACACAACTCATGCTCTTAGTGCCGTGAGTATTTCATTCTTTCCCGTGTTCTTGTAGTCACTCTTCGTATTAAAGAAGATCTTCTCAAGACAATTCTGCTGTTCCTGTGAAGTTAAAACCACGCATTATTGGCTTACTATTTGATACTAACATGCCACCCAATTCTGCCAGATATTCTTCAAGATCATCCAGTTTTTATCTTGCAAAGATTCCATATTTTATAACACTGTCATGTGAATGTTTATGAAACAACTCGCACCAGAGCATCCTTTCTCCATAATTTGTTTCACTGTGTAGCATGCTGATGCGCAAAAATGCATGGAATACAGCTTTTTAATTGGCTAACGAATTTGTTTTCATGGCTATTATTACCGTACCGTTTGGAACTAAAAAAATAAAAAGGAAATGGGCTTCCTTTCGCACATATAATTTGGTCACAATCGTATACGAATGAATGTCTATATCTTAAAATGAGTCATGTGATGTTTCTTTCTAATGAACCTTATTTAAGGTAAACCTTTGCTAATCCAACAAAAAGTTTGGCTGAAATTAACTAAGCGAGAAATGTTGAGGAACTCTGCTAATAGCCTTAGGTTTTAGAGGTACTGCTGTTTTAGAGGCCATAATCTTTTCACCTCTCTTACGCACCCTTACTTAGGAGAGTTATCTGTCGGTCCTAATGCAGCGGTTGCAACACTTACAAATGCTTGCCTAAAATTCAACAACCGAGGAAAATACATGAAACGTTTCTTCACCAATATGAAATGGCTGCTCGGATTTCTGCTTTAATCTTACAACACTAACATAGATAATCTTACTGCCATATGGTGTCATATAAATCCTATCTTTTGTTGTTTCATTCGCTGCAGCAATATTTATTTTACTTTTTAATAGAAGCAGTTACAATTTTACAGTTTTTCTTTAGCTTCCAATTAGGGCAGTCACTTTGTGATTAAGTAAATCGATAGCGAATAGGGTTCTACAGATATGCATGCCACCACCATATCTATGCGGGCAGTAGTTGCCTCACAGAACTAATTGACTTTGACCGTTGAATATTTAATAGTTACTCTGCTCAACATCTTGTGCCGCATACCATTGACTGTTTTAAGTTCATCTGCTGCTGACACATCCACCATGCTGCTCCTTATGGCTTCACCGTTACCTTGGCTAGGGTGGTTAACGGGTGATACGCCTTACCAAGGGCTACCGTGGTTTGTTCAGGGACTGCTAATTGAATATTCGCAGTTACCCCGTTACAGGGCGTTCCCCGATCCACCTGGGGCCCCGCTTGGTAGGACTTTTGTCTTCTCTGGTACTTGTAAGATACCAAGGTTCCCAAGACCCAGGCAATTCTTCCCATCCGTTAAGGTAAGGTAAACTTTTTGGTAGTGCGCTCCGTGATTACGCATCACTGCAAGGAGTATTAAAATTACGAAAAATGTGATTGTGCAGGAAGAGAGTTGTCCCTTACATTGAGAGTGCCCTTACGCTCTAAAAACACCTCACTCACAAAGGAGCTATTCTCTGTCACCGGAAATAAACCATTGCAACAAGCAAATTCATGTTAACATACCTTTGGAACCTGTCGATCCGCATTGTGATCCTGTTGGGGAAAGAGCATGCCTGCCGGCATCTGATTCCTGAACATTGGCTACTATTGGCGACGTGCTCACTGGAAAGTTCACTGATAGAGCATCATCCAGTTCACATAATTTCTTCTCCACCATCCGTGCGTTGATGCTCTTTGTCTGACCTTCTAGGAAGACTTCAACTGAAAGTTTGCCATCAATTTCTTCCTTAAGCACATGCATGTATACAGTCTGTGGATGATATCAAATCATTAAATAGCGATGTAATAAAAACAAATGATTGAAAAATACCCCCCTGGAAACCATTTATCCCCTAGAATGTGGCAAGAAAAGGTTACAGCTTACTAGTTATTACTGAATAGACCAATTCTTTCCCCCTCTTTTGATATAAGCACGGCAATAACAAGAACAAAACCTGTCGGATATACTGAATAGAAAAACAGCCGACGTTTAACCGGAGGTAATTACAAGGCATCCTCTAATATCCTCTCATATCCGGTGGCCTGAGTACAATAATAATAATAATAATAATAATAATAGCTATTTATTTATATATATATATTCTCAGTTACATACATCTCCCAACAAGTGCATATTGTTATGGCGTTTATCCTAAATAAAGTCAGTAACACACTTTAATGACGGAAATTCAAGCAATGTTGACAGCAGACCAAAACATAAATAGTGAAACTATACACTCTGTCCGAATTGATGCTATAAAGCAAAGACTATAACAAGGTCAATGCATATCGCATCCTCCCAAATGAACGGGAAATAATAATGTAAAATAGAAACTTCCAATTCTTTTGGTCAGCTGGGTGAAGTTGCTTTGCTATAAATTTGGTATTAAAATATCGTATTTTCTTCTACATATCAATGAATAATATTTTTATAATTTTATACAGTAGATAAATTTCCTGAGAGATAACTATGTATATCTTCCTCTCCTCTTTCTTGTTCTGCCTCCTTTCAATTTCTCAGGGTGAGGCCAGCCGTCTCCATTAGTTGGGAGTTTTTGCAACACATGACGAGCCACTAGATGACGAAGAGTTTATAGAGAAAATACCGGGACTAGCGCTAACGCGCGTGCTTCATTTAGGTCATTCCCCACCCGCCTCTAATCATCCGCTAGTCGACAACGAAATCTGCTTGATTTTCACGTAAAGTAGATAACGACGGAAAGCATTACTATTTTTCGATTAAAAATGCCAGTATTTAGTTCATAATTGTCGTGTTTACATAAAGATTACAAAACGTGGGTTCATGTTTTGGTGTGTAGGATTAGAATCTCAAACAACGCGTCACAATAGGGAGTTTTCGCATCAGATGCCATGATTATTGCAAAACACAATTGAACATCAAAATCAACTGTAGCACTCTTCTCTCAAATCACGGTACAAAGTCAGAGCACCGACATGGGTAAGCGAGTCTTCTTAGAAAATGACAAAGGCCTCTAAACCATCACATTTCGCACAATTGTAGCAAGTAAAATATTCCGGGATCTTTAATGCCTCAGATAGACTATGTCATTCCTCTGGAAACGAAATGCAACAGTACATTCGTTGTTTGACAGTTCATTCAAGTCGAATTTCTCGTAATTCCAATACGTCAAAACAAAATTCGATGTGGAACTTGTATCATAAAGTGATAAAACCGGCATCGTAAGCCAGCAATAACCCACCCTATATTTCTCCTAACGAAATCTTCTGGTAATTCTCACAGAAATTCTTTTACATCTTGATCTTCAGACAACAGATAGTGAACGACGCGCTCGGCGGCTTACGAAAGCACAATCTGGCAGACGACAGGTCTACAGGCTTCTCTCTCTAACCTCGTCGTTGTTTGGTGGATCGTCATCTGTTGCGAAAACCCCCTGGCATCCTACACTTGCCCATCCTGGGCATCGCCTTCTTCCCTGCCTCCACATGTGCTACGGCACAGTCTTCCCAGCACTTCTGCCTTATTCGAATTGTTCGCCCTTTAAGTGGCACCTCTATTGCCTTCCTGATGTAACTATTGCTCCTGGGCACGTGAACATACCATGTAAATAGCAACTCTTTGATTTTCTCATCCCTTGTTATCTCGTTTCTTCCCTTGTAGCGTAAACCGATACTTATTATCCGTCTTCTCTAGACGTCCTGTTGGTCCTGTTGAGTCACGCCTCACATCCACATAAAAGCACTGATGAAAGTGCTGTTATGTAGAACTTTATAGATGAATGATACATATCCTTTTTGCCACATATTCCTAAGGTGATCTTCGTTCATTTCTTCCACATAGTTTTTCACTGCCATGTTACTTCCATTTCAGTTCCTACAGTTACCTCTTATGTGAAATCAAGGTATTTAATCTACACATTTGATCGTGGACTATGTTGCGGTTGTCAAGATTAACATTTTTCGTTCCCCTGACAGACACTATAACTCCTCTTTGTACGATCACCTTTAGTCCTTTCTGCTACAAACACCTCTTCCACTTCAGCAACCTGTTTTAAAGTGTCTCTACTGGCTGTCTTGCCACTATCAAATCATTCTTCTACATCATGTAACATGTTAGATCTAGCTGTACGCTTACGCTTCTTCAATGAATAACTATAATAAACGGAGGAGAAATGGCTCTCGAGTCCTGGTAAACAAGTTTATTTTGATTTTCTTCAATTTTCTGTCAAGCACTCTTAACTGTGGCTATAGCTTCTTCATACACACTTGTGATAATCCTAACGCACACCTCTATAACTCTTTCCTTCTGAGTATCTGCTAGATCAATATTCTTGACAAAAGGTCACAAGATGTAAAATTGTGTTTGGTTTCCGTGAAACATCTTTTTCAGCACATCTCAAGGTAGAAATGGCAACGATGATACTTTTCTCGGGCAACAAACTGTATTTCATTGACGTTGATCAACTGGCATAGCCTCTATGTCAAAACGAGAATCTGCACAACGAGTTTGTAACCTCAACAATTCTTAACAAATCTCCTTTCGTTCCTTTTTTCCAGTTCTTACGCGATCTCCTTCATTTTTAAGAAGCCAGGCAGAATTTTACTACCGCCACCTCTTGTCTTGAACATTTCGGCTCCATGCTGCTGGCTACACTGCTCGGATATGTCCAGTTTACCGGCTGCTTTTTTCTACTACTACTATCTTTTGTAAATATTTCCTTGTCGGTTATTATGTTACATCCAGTCACCTCCTTAATATTTCGCTTCTGTCAACATTTTACACTGGCTACTGCTGTAGAAGTCTGCTGCTAGTGTTTGGTGTCTCGGACGGAGTTCAGGATACTAGTCTCTTTTTCACGTTCATTGATTTTTCTCCCAATGGAGCACTTGCCTCTTAAAATCATAGATCGAATCAAAGTCTTCCAAAAAATCGTAAAAACCATCTCTCGAACCTTGGTGACACCCTAATTGGGGATCATTGATTGAAACAAAGATGACATTACTTCAAAAATACGTTTTGCCCTGACAATTTCAATCACTCATTCTAGTGAAATTATTACTAGTTCCACTATTTTCTACGTAATATGATCTTAAATGCATTCTTCTTGCAACTGCTTCCCGAACAAAATGCCTTAAGTTCTTCATCAAATTTATTAGTGACTTCCAATTCGGATGATGCCCAAACTCGAAAATATAAGGATGAGCATACTATTTCTTAACAGTAATACGTCGTTTCTTCTATGAAAACTGTTTCAATTACATCCCACTCAGTCCCAATTTTCATTTTCTCGGATAGGTCCTCATCAAGAAATTTCTAGACTGTTTCAAGGAGAATTTAAAAATCTTCTTTAAATTTAATTTGTTTAAAAATTATAACATTTTACAATAGATATAAAACAAATAGAGGGATATTTTAGAGTCTATATATCATTGACAGTGTCTCGACAATCATTACATTTATCAATTATTATCTTATCTCTATTTAATGATATGTTACTCTTATCATTAGTAATTCTCTCTTACTCTCATTCTTCAACTTCTCCTTGAAATACTATGTCCTCCTCGGCCCCTTATATCCCTTATCATCCCTGCCATTACGTGTTCTTTCTTTTTTAAGCTACGTAAAGTAAGACATGTTACATTCAGTGGACACGGCGAAGATGGAACCCTCTTGATATTGATGATGATGATTCACTGTTATAGCTCGGCAATTTCAGAGCGGTCGCCACTGTACGAACCACTACGCTACACTACACCCCCAGCGCGGGACGCTATAAAATGCTAGAATTTTAGAGATGTACTTACCAAGAATTGTCAAGTTATACTATTAAAGAAACTTTCTTACCAAGATGTACTTTGCTAGAATCCCTTTGTGAGAGTAAATACTAGTACCCTAACCCTAACTGTAACTCTAATTTGATTCTAGAAAAGGATCTATGGTTAAAAAATTCTTCTAGGAAAGTACATTTTTAACTATTCTAGCAAAGTAAATCTCTAAGCTTCTAGCATTTTACGCGTCCCCCAGGGCTACGTACTTGGATGACTCATGACGCCCCTAGACCCCCGGCTCCAGTGGGGTGCACTAAATTTTCCTAGCATTACCACTACCATTTCAAACCTAGCTACAATACTGCTGTTTCCTTTTGGATATTCCTCTTGAGCAACTTTTCGTTTTACATCTAAGAAGTCAAATCCCAATGTAAAGTTACTCCTACCTTATCTTGCTTATTTTGGATTTCGTCTTCAAGAAATCTATCAGCGCGGGATGTCAGTGGTTTTACTCCTGCCAACATACAAGGTCGAGCTTGCAATGGTATCCTTTCAAGTTCGGGAGTTGGATCGAACACATTTTCGTAATCCGTCCACCCTGTCTTTCCGGTGTCTACGTAAAATACTCTCAGCTGTAAAAGATAGAGAAAGAGCCTCTAAAGCGGCGCGGAAAATGTTGCACAATGATACCAGATTTTGCAAAGAGTCTTCTTCACAGAGCTACAAAAAAATTAAAACGTGAAGGGGAAAGAAACTTTTCAACCCTCCCCCAAATGCCATCTAATTCGTTTTTTAATATTATCACGTTTTTGAGTTTCCCAAAATAAATATTGATATTTGCACTTTGCAAGCCAAAAAATATTCTTAAGCCTATAAAGTGAACGAGCAATATTTTGACATGGCAATGTTATTTTACTATTGTATCACAAACACGCTTGCAGAACATGATGAGCTGAGCAATATTGTTTGCACTGGAAAATATATGCATATGAATCATAAATGACCACATTTGATAATAAAGAAAGCCACATTGCTGGTGTTATGATTTTATTTTCATGTATATATTTTCTGTCAATAAGCGACCCGGAAACGAAGGGCTTACTCAAGTGCAGCTCTTAAGAAAAAGCTTGGCTAAACGGCACGTTGCGTAATGCAGGCGGTATGGCAACCATTTAAATGCTACTAAAAATTACGCCGTTTAAAAGCATGAAAAATGGTGATACAAATCTGGTTTCCACACTAGATCATAGTAATATGATATCATGAGCAGTCCTCCCTCACTCAACTATCTTATACGGATCCTATTTTGCGCGAATCTTCCGGCTACTGTTGCACACTTGTACCAAGAAAGAGAAATACGGCAAAACATCTGTTGTCAAAATGCATGGTACTGCGTAATCCCCCAAATAGTTTCAAGTTTTCGAGCTCCACTGCTACGGGAAGTTGTAAACTAGTGGTCCTACTATCCCTGATAACGTATCATAACCTTAAAATGCCAGGGGTAGATGTTAAATATGATACTTATTTGGCAGAACTTTTGAAATCCAGCACATTATGACAGAAGCAGGGGAAGTCCCACGAGATATTGCAATCTTTGAGTGCAGTTCTTCACTAGAAGACTTTTGGAACGATTGTCTGATAGGTCGCAACAACATACAGGCACTGACGATAGTACGACGTCAAAACTATCGTCCAAAAGTTGTAATTGTTTCTACTTTTAATGGAGCTCAAGACCATCTTCTCTTGATTCATTTTATATCGAGGTCAAAACTGACATGGCTAACGTCGGTGCAGGCAAATCTGTGATGAATGTAACAACAATAGAGATTAAAAATCACGTAACTGACTTTCCTACTTCCATAGTTTCATTTCTCGCAATTACTAAAAGAGCACAGGACCACACAAGAAAGTGAAGACATCGACAAACTAATGTTCAATAAAAGCCATAAAAAATTCAGATGTCTGTCGGACATCAGCGACTCCAACTACAAAAATAGGCGATGAATTCAAATGCATGGAATTCCATGCCTTAAAAATATAATCACCAAGGTAAATGTTCCTGACCAGCTCTCTGACATTCACCTCCTACTTTTGAATAACCAGAGCTATTGGCCTTTATTAGGTTTCGAACGTACCTGGCATCAATTTTAAATATCTGAAACAATAGATATTTATGTATGATCGTAAATGATACCCCAGCAGCCTCCATTTAAGTTTCGGTTTCTTTCAATCAATATAAATATCTCAAACCGGTGTTGATTACTTCTCCTGCTAACTTTCATTTGTCATGAACATACAAAATAATCAACCAATCAGTTTCACGGTATTTCCCCTTATATGTTCTTTTATATTACACTGAATGAACTGAAATAAACATTTACCGAATCTGTCTTACCTTTCCGCTTTTGTAAAAATTCTTGGCCAGTTCAATGACTTTAGCTCTCTCCACTTCTTTTCTGTCTTTCTGAATACACACCATAAGCCCAGGAAGCTGCTCTGGAGGTAATTTCCCCTAAACGGAGGGAAAGGATGGTAAGGAAACTAATACAGTTGATCGATATCTTTAGGGTAGGCATTTCCAAATAGTTTTCACCCCCGTAAAGAATGAATGCACAAAAACATGTTTGAAATATGCCACTAGCGCAAAAAATTCATTAAATGACTTAATGGAGGGACTTGGGAAAAAGTGCTGCGGGCCAACATTTGCCTATGCTAGCTGCCATGTTGCTTCTTATCGTCGATCAACAGGGACTGTTGGTGTCAATGACTGTATAACATTAACGGTTGTTATAACTTTCTTAGCAACTGCCATCACCCTCTTACCCTCCCCGCCCCTAGATTACACCCTTTCTAAGATAAATAGGTAAGGGTAGTAATAGTCTCTGTTACAGAGCGTAGGGGGCGTAATGTGGTTGACAATCACAATATCCTGAGCCACATCGAGGTGAGGCAGGGTTGACAGTTCCTTTCCTTGCCGCCATTATCCTTCCACGGCTAATGCCAGCTACCCATTTTCCTGCTCGCAGCAGGAGTTCTCAGATTGACGGCTGGGGGAGGACTAGATGTTCAAGAAAATAACACTGGTAGCCCACCCGACATTAAAATGATAATTTACAGAACTTAACTACGTTTGAGGGCAACTGACTTAAATTTTATACCGGCGTTTTTGAACACGTGTATTTGAGTTATTAAACTATTCTCTGATATCTGTTGACTCGTTTTAACAAATTTAAGACACGAAAGAAAAGGTCATCATGGTGTAGAAGTAATGTTCATTCCTATCATCAGATGGGTAGCGGCCACGGAAGAGGAGCATTCATCCCTGCTTACGGAGATTATTTATTTCCTCGCCTTTCTTCATTATCATTAATGATAATGGCCTTATACGTTTATCAACAGACTCGGTCTTCGAGTTGCATGACGGAGAGAATATGGCGCATGCGTCAAAAAGATGTAAGGTTAACATGTACTAGAACCAGCATAAGCCAAAGCCACATGGGAGGTTTTGCAGAGATCTACGAAACAGGTTATGGCAGAGAACGCTGGTTTGGTATACGGGTAGGTAGACTGAGGTTTCAGGGCCCGGTTTTCTTGCCAGATAGATTATTGTGTTTAAGAATACTGTAAGAAAAATTCCTGAAGACCTTCCAAACATGGTGGTATGCATACCGTAGCCCATGGACCATTAACCAGGGGCGATAGTACACATGACAGGATAGTCAATGAGAAACTAATGAGTTAAGGGCGATGAGTATTTAACGAGGATGGGCGATGAGTCTTTAAGGAGTAGAGGAGATGAGTATTTAAGGAAAAGGGGCGATGAGTATTTAAGGAGGAGGGGCGATGAGTATTTAAGGAGGAGGGGCGATGAGTATTTAAGGAGGAGGGGCGATGAGTATTTAAGGAGGAGGCATAATTAGAATTACAGTAGAATGAATCTTGTCAAGGTGTTTACACGTTAGAAATACAGTAGAATGAATCATGTCAAGGTATTACACGTTAGAATTACCGTAGAATAAATCATGTCAAGGTATTACACGTTAGAATTACAGTAGAATGAATCGTGTCAAGGTATAACACGCTAGAATTACAGTGGAATGAATCATGCCAAGGTATTACACGTTAGAATTACAGTAGAATGAATCTTGTCAAGGTGTTACACGTTAGAATTACAGTAGAATGAATCTTGTCAAGGTGTTACACGTTAGAATTACAGTGGAATGAATCATGCCAAGGTATTACACGTTAGAATTACAGTAGAATGAATCTTGTCAAGGTGTTA
>JAAAKL020013939.1:0-12203 GCA_010016065.2 Carybdea cf. marsupialis auct. non (Linnaeus, 1758) | reverse complement strand
TATTTCAGACCAGTTAAAGCACGTCCTTTTTATTGTCGTGTTTAAAACTCCACACCACAGGACGCTGCAGGAAAATCAAACAATGAACGGTGCAGGCTACAAAGTTCTCGCTACAACTTTTCATGCTGTTGGTAGGGCGACTATGAACAGTGTCCACCACATGTTGTCGCGACAATGCTGCCTGTTGTTGTCGCGGGCAGCACTACTATGAACACCTATGTGAAACAGTAGAAAGTCCATGTTATCGTTGCTCAGAGAGAACAATTTGAATCACATTACGATACACAACTGTTCATACGGTGCTTCAAAACCTATCCCTTCCTTTATCGGTGAGGACGCACTGCTTTCATGAGACCTATGCGAAGTCTACGTTAACTCCATAGTTCATAATAGGAAATTCTTTTGTCATGGGTTTCCCACACGATGCAGAGTGTTGTGCACAATACAGAACACTTTGCGTTTGTCCATTAGTCTGATATATTGTTTCTTTAATGCAGAATACAGTCAACAAAGCAATATTACTTTCTATACACCCTTTAAAAGTGTTATTATCTGAGGTTTGTAAGCTTGTATGAAGTGTAGGACGTGTATGAAGTTAGTTTCTGTTCCTCAGTAGAGATTCGGCACTTTCTTTAGTGGAAGCCTTCACAAGGGTAATATTCTCATGTTGTTGGAAGCGAGAACAAGTCCATATTAACTGTGAAGTAGTTGCTTATATGAAATTGTCACACAGATCATCATCGGACATTCCGATCATGGTGGATTGCGTGGGAAAAGGTAAAGGAGGTTGGTAAATAACCAGCCACATCAAAAGAATGCTGTTATTGAAAGTATCGTAAAGTGATCACACTTTCTTTGCGAAATAGCTTCGAGAAGGCTGTTGCTGGTGCATTAGGTCAACGATTTATTAGTATTGATATCGCCATGGTCCCACTACTCCAACCACTACTCTCACCCAGACTTGGGAATTTAATAAAAACCTAGTCATGGTAAGATTAAATACGTCAGTATTTCCTTCACATTTCTTCAATGATGACTAGGGCTGGAAGAAAACGCAGTGCTGATGAAAAGTCGGGCCTAGAACCAAACGTAAGACTCGTTAATTTAGGCTCCTTCTGCTTGCGAATGCTCTCGCAAATTGAGACGTTCACCTCAATTCTTCTAAAAAGTTTTGGAGGGATCCTGCGTTGTTTCCACTGGTCAGCAAACTTGCATTCCAAATTCTTTCAATACAGACGCGTCTTGCTGATGCTGATAAAGCCACCACTTACAAGCGTTTCCACCTTGAATAGTTTCTGAGCCTGAACAGAAGCATCAATAAGATCAATCATCGCCAAATGCTTGCACAGTGGTACCTTCTTATACTTCAGCATTTCAATACCACCTGAAAATGTTATGATTTCGTCAATATGTCATGACATAATTATTAACTAATTTCTGGTTAAACAATCTTTTATGTACTGGGCTCATAACCTAGTAAATGCGCAGTGGATACCGCATAAAGAAATTCTTATTCTAGTATTTCATCCATCTGTTTTATCTGAACTTCTAACTTTAATATTTACAATATATTTAGATATTTCAGTGCTTGTATACTCTGACCCAATTTTGCAAAGCTTTTGTTTGTTTTTGGTTTCTTGAGGGCATTTTTTAGCGGATGTGGACGCTTAAATTTTAGAATAGTCATTCAGGCACATGTAAAGTTTCAGAATTAACCCAGTAACTAAACAGATCTTTCATAATGCCCTTAGCTTTGGCGCACGAGGGTGGGGAGTCATAATACGGTGCTGCTTGACCTATCTCTGCAATTTGTCACTGAAGATTGCCGCCTTTGTATTTTGAATGGCCTGTAGGGTGCATTTCATGAGATTCTGGTATTTAGGCTAATCAAATCTGTTAGATGCTGAAATGTGCAGGAAGTCCAAAGTTAGAAACACTACTATAATTGCTTGATTTCAAGGGCTGTCTCTCTACAAACACCCAGACCTACTGTGTCACGTACTGTGTGACTCAATTTATGACACTGCATGTTATAGAGTATACGTAAGACAACTGCTCCACATGTAAGATGCTGTGATGAGAGTTTTGTCTTCATGTGTTATCTCTGTTGTGTAGCTGAAAGTGAACTTAAAAAAAACGTTTTAATGTCAAATTAAGGGTAAGTGTGTGCCTTATATTTCTCTTCTCTTAATCTCTCAGTTACTGTGCTACTAGACGCTTCTGCAACATTTGCCCGTACGTCGGGAAAAACTTAACAATTTACACGTTTTCGCAGTAGGTCATTCAATTATTTCAGAGACGCTACTTTCCTATTAGCAAAAACTCTCGTTGAGTGTCATCTTTGCTTGTTTTTACCAAAGATAAACTAACAGCTCTCAAGCTATTATTTAATCTATGGTCGCTCTGTGCTTGCCGTGAGCCATTCAACTTGCAAGTAGATCTAGCGTACAGAATGCGAGTAGTATTACCAAGGAAGCTCGAATTGACCTATGCTATTAACGTATCTTGTTTCTTTTATAGATAATGAGTAACGAAGGTGAAAGTAACAACTGTGAACTCAAAGATAGGTCAGGAGAATGTAAACAACCAGACCAGTCGAACGCTTCACTGCTACAGAAGGACTTCAAAAAAGAACATGTTACCAAACAACTTCTGTATAATGTAGAGGAGGATCCAGGTTACTTGTTAGGCTTTTTGCTTGGATTCCAGGTCAGTGTCCATGCAATATTGCAGCTTCTCAGTCCATCTGTCTTTTCTATATCAAGTGAGAGTAAATTACGCATTTGATCTCTTTTCATGCCAGTGCTCACCGATTAGGATGCGATGTAGTTTTATCAAAGCCCAGAATACACCTGTGGTCTCACCTTTAGTGGCCTTTGGGTATTGGTACAAATAGTTGGGTATTTTTTTATTTCGTGATGAATAAGAAGTAAGTTACGCTTATTTTGCACTTGCCATCTGATTAACCATAAACCAATCCTACAGTAAGAAAGAAAGCTATCCCCAGAAGGTTGCGCCATGCAGTGATAGCCGTGAAGATAATTTGAATAATAATTATGACGATTATGATGATAATTCGATGATGATGATGATGATTATTATTATTATGGTGATGATGATGATGATGATGATGATGATGATGATGATGATGATGATGATAATGATAATGAAAGTATTGATATGATGATGGCCGTTGTGGTGATAGTGGTGATGATGCTTTTGACACTACGATATTCAACTGATATCGTAAAATATGGCGAAATCTCATCAAGCCTGTTTTTGCATTATCTTTTTGCAGCAATTTTTCACAATGTTTGGAGGAGCAATCGTTTTCCCCTTTCTGTTGTCTTCTGCCATGTGTTTTGAATCTCAACAACTTGTCATCTCTGAAATCATGAACACACTGTTCTTCATTTATGGTATCAGCACAATTTTGCAAGTTTCACTAGGCGTGAGGTATAGTATACTATTTTTGTTGGATTATTTTGAGATTTTCAGGATTCTGATGGAAGATAGTAAGGTCTCAGTTATGCTAATACCCCTGTGAGTTTTTCTGACTTTGAAATAAAACCCGGCAGGATTATGTTTTATCACGTCTAGAAAAATAGGTTTACTTTTAGATTTTGGGCCATTAAAGTGTACGTCCAGTGGTCAGAATTTTTAAAATATTTTGTTCATTTTGTTTCAAGGAATTAAACTGCCACGGTAGTTTTGGTCTCACGTATACTTTTCTGTAGTTATACATGATTCTTTAACCAACTTCTTCTAGAAAGAAGCAGGTTTTTAACGTCAAAAGAAAAATAATTGACGTCATAAGGAACAGGGAAGTTCAGTTCTTGATGCTGATGCACTAGCCTTTCGCATTTTAGACATTTGAGGTACAAAAATTAATTTTGGAAGATCAGCAAACTCACAACTTAGTGTAAAGGTGTCGAACGTTTCAAAGCTTGTGTTATAACAAAAGAATTGGTTATGTCGGAACAGAGGTCGCAATGGCCTTGTTTGTTTTTTAAACCGAGGACATCTGGTACATGGACAGAGGTTTGTTACAAGAGCATGAACAAGTTTATATATGACTCCCGGATTCATGAAAGATCCAGTAGTCACCTTTAAGGGTACAAATCATGGGAGACGTTGTTTGTCAATCTTTCGAGCATGTAGACTATATAATGTCTAAGGCAAGAAGATAGAACATTGAACGACATAACGAAGAAGCAACATACAAACATCAAATGCTAAGGAGGTTCACTGAAGCTGTACTATATTTATGGAGAGAAAAGTTTTCATTTGGAGGACATGGGGAGTACTCGAACACTTGAAACAGGCGAGAGTATTGAGGATTTCCTTGAGTGTTTTGTATTTGAACATCATCTTCACAGTAACGTATAAATAGTGGGGGGAGGGGACAGGAACACGGTTATTTTAGTGGTGTTTCCAGTGACCTCTAACAGAATACCTTGAGGATATTATTGGAGACACAATCGATGGAGGTATTGGAGAGCGTTTCTTCTTGAGCATTCAAGTGTATGAAACAACAGATGTATAAGGAGAGCGAAGTTTAGTGTCAGAATACGCCAGAATTTTGGACAGAAGAAGAATTAGTGAATTTGGGGCTATAAAATGCTACACGAGGCCCAATAGAAATCTAAAGTCCATTGACCGTCTCCCTCCCCGCCCCCCTTATATCTGGCAGCCTGGTGTACTGCAACATAACCGCCAGTATCTGGCAACAAGACAACCATGCCAACAATAAGAATGTATAGTGGTAATAGCATCCTCTTCTAAAAGGCCATGAAAAATATGAAAAAAGGATATCTGAATATTGAAACTGTACTAACAAGCTTGGTAAAATTAAGACGGATTATCGAGAATTATCCAGCAATTGGAAATCCTGAATGCTGCTTTTGCGAACCATACGTTCAAATTGGCAATGTGGATATCGAGGATGACGATACGAGCAGTATGTCACGCGTGCAGGTTCAGATTACTGAAAATGTCTATATCTATGTCGAGTTGTCAAGACCCGTAGTAAGCTCGGTGCGGATTCCTTCCACTAGAGGAGAGACAACCTGTCAACGTTACAGTTAACGGCCGATTTCTGCGCGGACTAAAATTAAGACGGATGGGATATAGTATAGTTCTATTTGTATTGATAGAAACTTTCACATTTTTGGCCCCATTCTATAAAACTAAAGTTTATGTTAGGTCTTATGATTCCAGTTTTAAGATAAAAAATATTTACGTAAATATTCCTTCTGCTTTTCTTTTCCTTTCTAGGCTGCCTATTGTCCAAGGTGGTTCATTTACCTTCGTTGGTCCAATTAATGCAATTTTAAGTTTGCCACAGTACAGATGCAGCAAGCACCCTAGCGGATTGAACAATCAAAGCTTAAGTGGTAATTATCTCTACCAAGTTATGTAACAAAATGTTGCACCACAGTTCATAAGTAGTCAAAATTCTTTCCCCGAAACCATAGCAAGTTTTCGTATAAGGAAAAAGTA
This sequence comes from Carybdea cf. marsupialis auct. non (Linnaeus, 1758), assembly GCA_010016065.2. Classification (NCBI taxonomy): domain Eukaryota; kingdom Metazoa; phylum Cnidaria; class Cubozoa; order Carybdeida; family Carybdeidae; genus Carybdea; species Carybdea cf. marsupialis auct. non (Linnaeus, 1758). The sequence continues at coordinate 6,701 of JAAAKL020013939.1, read as the reverse complement.
TTAAAGAATCGTCGTGGTGCAGACGAACGATTGAGTTCAGCCACCAAGGAAACTTTATGTCTTTGGCGTCATATTATTTCCCTTCAATTTTTTCATACGTGTATAGATAAATCCTAGACATAATTCTATAGGTCTGATCAATTCCAGTATCAGAATGTTGTTAGATTTTGTTTCAATTGTTGATTATAGGAACACCAATACTGTATAATGCTTTTTTTCACATTGTTCTTTTGTATAAAGTTACAAATTTGAAATTCGATACGCTATGTTCATTTTTAAGATAAGTATGCTGCCAAAAGGAATTTTGCCGACGCAGTTTATCTTTCAGACCTTGCTATCCAAATGTTTCTAGCAAACCAATGTAAAAGTCAACCAAAATTAAATAAATCAGCATCTTCATTTTCTTTATAAGTGAATATATCCAGCTGTAAAGCATGTTAATTCTGACAGTTGAAGAAGCCAAACAGTCAATGATAGATTGCTTTTTAATTTGGTGCTGGAGACTTCGGAGATTTGCCCTCAATATTATATCTCAATAATTATTTTAGCACACATCTCTGCGCAACCCTAACGAGTCCAACTGAATTTAATCAACAGTTTTGTCAGTGCCTTAACGCGATTCAGCTCTGGGTTTTTTACAGCTTCTTCAACTTGGGCGTGGGGACGTTTGGAGCCCCGCACCTGGTTCTTTGTAATGCCAGTACTGAACAGTGATGTACTAAATGTGCTACCCTAGACTAATAAATTGAGAAAATGGTGTTTGAACTGAAGTGTTATAGTTAAGCAGATATGAGTCTCTCGCCTACTAAGGTCATCGATGGTCGCTGATCAAGATGCACTTTGAGGGAGTTTTTGTGTCATTTTCAGTTTTGCCTTCAAATTTTAGTTTTTTTCTTACTGTAGGCTTTTGAAACTCATTTCCTTGCTTTAGGTGCTTTTTAAAGAAAGGGGTAAATGCATCAGGTTATATCTCAAAGAGAAATTCGCTTCTATCAAAACAAAATAGTTTGCTTTTAAACAGTGCAGAGTGAACAAAGGGATTCTCAACTGACGAAACATTAACTTAAAATGGGAAATAAAACCTAAAAGTCACTGTTAGGCATGGCGCTTTTGGCCATCTTTCGACCACACAGACAGTTTACAAACACATCTTTTTAGAGCAAAAATTTAAGTATCAAATGACGTTGATTTGGTGGCAGACGTATTAGAGTAAAAAATATTATTAATATTATTAAGTCCATGGGCAAGAAATGACAGGCAAGAATTTTCCCATGGACTTAAGTCGGACCCCCTAAGGGAAAGTAGGATTAAATCTCATTGCGAGCCATACATAATCACTTATTTTCATCTTTCTATGTACGATCAATGCCAGGTTGACTGATTTTAGATGATGGAACATTTTCTTGGTGGTTCATTTTCAATTCTTGGCTTTCCAAGAAGGCATTAACTTGTCTATGCTAAAATTGCTTGATATTTGATCACATAAAAAGTGGCTTGGTTGCCCAATTGTAACTGAAGTACCATGTGACTTTTACAAGGGTTCCTTCTAGTGAATGGAACGAATGCTACAGAGCACGTAAAATATTCCCTTCAAATAAGCGCCATGATTTTATGGTACATCGGAACGGAGGCGTCGTTGCTTCATGTATTGTTGAAAGCTAGTATTACCATTGGAAGTCAAAAGTTTATTTTTATTACAAACTGAAGGCCAATTTGGAAAATATTGCATAGTTGAAGATGTACAGCCTGTCACATCACCATCTGACTTTGTTTATGATACTTTCAAGTAGGCAAATACGTAATAATACTCGTCTCCTTTCCTTCTAGACAGCTTGAATGCAACCTTGGCAAGGAACATTACCGGGGCATTTAGTCACGGTACGTCATTGAAATATTGAAGCATTGAAGTCATTTGTTGTATTTTTACCTGATTCTTATAAGATCTGCTTTTCTTTTATCATATATGTTGATTTGTTTTCGGTAGCAACCTAAGCACCTTTCATTTAGTTAAGAGAGGGAGGAATTGTTATGTGGAGAAGGTGATACTAAACAAACCATTAGTGTAAGGTGGGCTGGAGAGGGTTTTTTTATACTCGGGCGTTAGAAAAAGCTGCACCAGCTGTACAGAGGCTACACTTGGAGGCGTGGTCATACCATTTGGTTTATATCTTCATTTTAAACATTAAGAGTTAAATTTTATATCTGAAAGTAAACGTATGTAGGCGTTTTGGCTCAACGGAATTCGATTGTGTGCTTGTGTTAACGCCTGGTACTCTTCGACATTATACTCACGACTTGCTATTTATTATTTAGCTCGTCATAGTTTTCACAGTTTTCAGTGCACGAAGAATGGGTGTATGAAATTTTCTTCCCACCTTCTTCTGGGCTGACAGATTTTACTCGACCCATGTTTCATTTTCTACGTTGAGGAACGGATGCTCTTGTTCCTAGTTGGTAGAACTATGATGTATAAGAACTATTATTGTTAATTAATTGATCTTTAGAGAACTACATTGGTATTTTAATCAATGTGCTTTCCTGACTCTTCGTCGTTGAGCGTACTCTAATGCGAACATAACAAACTGGGTGATGGAACTAAAGCGATCATGATCTTCAGCTACTGTTTGAGCCTTGAGCCCTACATTACATGTACATGAACTTCATTTGTTGTTCTACCCAGTCATATTTAATCTCTCCTTTTTTCCCCTCGAATGGTACATATGAAGACTTTCTTTTCTGATCTTTCATACCGCATTACATGAGCGGAATGGCTTTAGTTCTTCGCTGTTGTATGCAAGGACACTTGTAAGATTCTACGACAGCGCTATAAGCTTTCGCTTCTCTCCCCTTATCTAAGTCTATTTGTCACAAACGTAAGTAGATATTGAAAAGCAAGATGTACGCTTTTCGAACCTTGAGTTTTGTTTTTCTGGTCTTGAGCTTCCTTCATTTTCCTGACATCAATGTCAATTCTTTCTTCTTGTACTTCTTTCCTTGTGGTTTCGATTCCGTGATCATCCATTAAAATTTCACCAATTCTTGTAATATAAAATGTTCAGCTGAGTCATATCTTTCATGTCCCTTGATTCTTAATGTATAAGACCCCGTTTATACAAGATCAGTTCCATCTGGGAGCGGATCCATTTGGATCCGTACTCGTTTTTGCAGGAGTTTATACGGGTACGGATCCAAAATTGAGATGCGTTTAGATGAGATCGGATCCGCGCATGCGTAGGGAGTAGTTTTTAAAATTTGTCGGGAAGAGTAGACCTGCTCAAGTTGTTTGATTTGTAATCTGATACTACTGTAAGGAGAAGAGTAGTCTCGTCATCCGTTCAGTTGGAGACTGTTCTTCCCTTTGTCTGACCAGTTGCCGTAATCGATTTAAATCCTGAGTGGTAAAACTTTAGAACAGAAACATTGTATTTAGTTTTGTTTTGATTGAGATGTCTTGCATATCAAGTTTGGCGCCAAAATACCAGAAGCCCATGTGGAATATACCTCATACTAGTACTGGAATTTTTGTAACCTCAATTTCGATCAGAGCCCACGAGACCTGTCTGGTACCGGAGCCAAACGAGGCTTGATTAGTGGTACGGATCCATTGGGATCCGCTTTCGTGTAACCCTGTCTAAATGTTGAACACTGCGTAGGATAAAATGAATCCTTTCTTTGCGCCAAGACCATTCGATCATAATGCTTTCATAGCTCATGATGGACTTAACTCTTTTTACAACGAATTTATTTGCGTCACAACATGAGATTGAAAACAAATTTCGAACATAATAATATTCCCCTGCTTCTGCCATCACTTGCCGTTGTTAAAAGCCGTGGAGTACTCATAAAAGAAATATATCAATCTTGCTGTATATCCCAACACCTTTGTATCACCATTTGAAGATTGAAGATATGATCTCCTGTACTGCAATTCCTCTTCCATCACTTTAAGGCTTTATTCATTTCCTGCCTTACATTCTGAGTCACCCTTCCTAAAATGATTTTGAACATCATTTCCTTGTTGTTTTCGTTGGAAGGCGATCGCTCCATACTTTTTACGAAGTTATAAATTGACCCTCTTGAGACGTGATACAAATAAAGCTCTGCACCAGTCGAATGGCCACTCGTTACTCTGCCAGATCTTTGCACATCAGCTGTGCATCAAATTAACTGTTTCTTCTCCACTTGCCAGAAGTAACTCGGGGGAATTCCATCACGTTATTCTTTTCTTGGGTGTTTTCATCGTGGGCTCAACTGATGCTCGTAACGGAGGTAGAGTCACATCTTCAGTGAATATTTTTTGATGACTATTGGTGTTTTCATGTATACGTGGCATATCATCACAGAGATAATTGCAGTCCTCTTTCTATTGCCCAAAGACATATTTAGTCTCAGACAATGTGTTTCCTCTCACTGACCTTCCTTACATTCAGTCTGGACTTGAAAGTAGTCTTTTTTGTTCATTTCTCTGTATATTTTTTTATTTCGACCAGCCTTGCGATGGCTTTTAATACCAGAGGGGATTCCTAGTAAATTGCATTCTTGTGTTTATGAAATGTACGCTGTATGTGTTTTGTTCCATCTCTCTACCACGGATTGTTAACTTTGATACCACTGGCTTTCGTTCCCATTTGTTTTTGTATAAGGTCAAGAGTTACGTCTGTCGTTCAGGGTAATTTCTGAGTTTTTGCTACAGCACATTCGAAGCTATTTTCTCGGATTATGCTGACAGCTACCTATAACAATTTTTAATAACCACTTAACAGTTTTCAGATGTTTTGCCCAAGTCAAACCTCATTACTGCTGCCGTCTCCATTCTTTCTTTCCTGTCACATGTTTTATCCATATATAACATTTAGTGAACAGATCCATAATCAGCTCCTTGTTCTTTTCCAGGCATTTCTTACACTGGATCTACACTTATCTATCTGCTGTAGATTCATTCCGTGTAGAGATATTCATATATATAGATGCCTTTTATGACGATGGAACAGCAAATGACAGCAACCTCTCTCCTTGTTCGTTTCTCTCGTCATATCTAACCATTCTAATAGCGTTTCTTTCATTGGGTTTACAACCTTTACTAATCGTTGCATTAAAATTTGCCATCAAAACAAGAGTGTGACTGTTGGCATTGAGTATGCTACTTGTTGTAAACTCTCATGGAATAGCTCAACTTTCTTGCAGAGCTCTTTGGAGCAGAGACTTCGATGATTGTAATGTTTCTCGGACGATCTTGAAGTTTCGCAGTCATCATCCTATCACTCACAGAATTGTACCCCTAAAACATTTGGGGATTCTTTGCCCCAGGTATATTCCTACACCACAGTTTTTTCCTTTCGTTACATTTCTGAGATAAAAAGTAACATACCCATGCTTCTGTTTCTTTTCATTATTTGTAGAAATTGCACAGGACGATTGGAAACTAAGAATGAATCTTGTAAGTTGTAGCGCCTTTTTGTTAATGTTCATTCTTCTTTTAGTATTTGCGATTAAATTCGCTTTGCTTTTATTTACGCTGGTCTCGGTCTATTTCCTTCCCTTCCAACGTATTTCAAGTTTGGGTAACTAACGATATTCTAACATTGGATCGATTAATAGTTTTTAGATCAATGTAAATTTCCAGCTGTGCTGTGACGTCACTACGTCCAATACGAAATAATAGACTTATTTTTTTATAGCTAATAGATCGAAGAACCATCGTACAAGTTTTCATACGTAAGTGAGAAATATTCAAAGTAATCAGAATATATGTAGTTGCAATTCTACTACCCCAAATGAGTGCCCGCTCACTTTTGAGGGAAGAAGTCCCGTCATACCAAATCGTTTCGCTAAATATCGATTCATTTCAAAAGCTCTGGACCATTGCTGGAATACACTTGCCTCCGGCTTGTACATTTGACTCAGTTTGGTATCTTTGCGCAAATCCAAAAGTGGCCAACCAATTGGTCATGATTTTCTTAAAACCGCAACGTGTGCCGGAGGCTTAACTAACTTTGTTAGCTAAACATGATTCGGCTTTTCACGGAGCCAATCTGAATTCCGCTTTTATTTAAGGAAAAAAGGCCATTCTCAAATTACAACACGAAACTTTCAGTAATGTAAAGTAACACTTAAATACTTGTTATATTCAACAGTGTATTGCTGTTCTACTTATACCCTATAAATATGTTACAATTTTGTATTCCCTAACTGCAGACAATTGTCGTGAACAGTGTCTGAAGGAAATGCTGAGAAATATAAATCTTCGAAAACTTTTGGCGGATGTAGGGTACACCTTTGCCAGCCTTTTAATCGCGTACTGAAGAAGAACGCCTCAGATTTGACATCGTGTAACTTTTCTGTTGGCGGAATAAGAAATGATGATTTTTCAGTGAATTAATCAACAAAACAATTTTGATTGATCTAGAAAAGTTATAAGAAAAATTACAGTTTAAGCTTAAATTTATCTTTTCACTTGATAACTTTTTGTAGATTTGTGGATCTCTTATGGTTGCATCGTTGTTTCAAGTCATTACAGGATTTTCAGGGCTAATCGGGTTTCTACAAAGATTTGTTAGTCCACTGACAACTGCCGTAGTGATCAGTCTTGTCGGCATTCACGTTTACCCAGTTGCAATAAAGAGTGCTGGTATGTTGACATGATATTCTAATGTTAGAATTGTTTCACGAGGGGTTTTTTTTGACAAAGAAATGTCATTAGT
>JAAAKL020013938.1:0-12203 GCA_010016065.2 Carybdea cf. marsupialis auct. non (Linnaeus, 1758) | reverse complement strand
GTTGTTTTTTTATGTTATAATTTGTTCAACTGGTTTTAGTGCTGTTTCTTGGTTTTATATATATATATATATATATATATATATATAGGACGTCTCCTCGATGGGCATGAACGACAAAGGATTATTAAGTAATGGTTCAAATTTTGTTATGCACACCCTCAAGCCCTTTAGAAATTATACCAAGTGAGACTGACCCATCGATGGTGGGTAGACTGTGAGTTGTTTTATAATGTGAAAATTATAACCTTGGCTTCCATTGACGTTCGACAAGCAGTGAAATTTTTTTAGTACTTCTTCCTCTCCTAACTTTCTTATAAAGCAGCTTCTTGTTCAGACTAGGGATATGATGATCAAGTCTTCCTTGCATTGTAATCCTCGTCATTATAGGTGAGGGGAAGGGGCGTTAGTTTCTAAGCCAATTCCTCTTCGTTCTCCTTTTTTCTTCAGTAAATTTAAACGAAGTTATACAAACCATGTAAAGTTGATACCCTTCTTTTACAGGGTCAAGGCCATAGAAAGTGAGGACAGAATTTGTAACACGAAATGGCTGATTTATTGGGTTGTTTATGGAGTTTTCAACATTTTCCAGTTCTTTACGGATATGATGCTTTCCTCATTTTCTCTCTACTTTGTGTGCAAGGTGAGTTTTTCCAGCGTTATTTCCAATAGATAGCCCAAAGCGTACAAATATTTAAACAACTCGTACGTCGACTACAAATAGATACTGGATGTATTTTGTCTATTTGATTGATAGTTTCAAGCTAACGGAATCGACAAAATTTTAAATTTTCGTATTCTAGAATATGGATTCTAAAATACAGAGTATGAGATTATTTGCCAACTACGATAAAGTAAGAGAAAGATTGCAAGCCTTTAGTATTTGAGAATAATAGGGACACTTGGAGTTGGGTATAATCTGTTCCTTTCACAGTTTTGTGTCCAAAGCAGGGTCAGAAGAACGTGAGTATTATTGATGCTACATACAGCATTCGATCCATTGCTGAACGAAGGCTAGACGAAAACTAACGTACGGTAAGTACAAAATGCGCATGCGCCAATTCTGAAAAAAAGCTTCAGAAATGCAGCAACAGGCCAAAAGTTTTATTAATCCTTATTAGTACCAAGTAGTACCATCAATGAAAGCGCTTGTTATATGGCTACTGTTTTGGTTTTGTCAAACGTCCTTGAAATATTATCAAAAATGCTGACCAAAATTGTAGCATGGCTAGTTGCCCTCTTATGATTGCTTACCTCTATTTATTCCATGTGATTTTGTTTTGTCGCTGTGTTAAATTTCAAAATAACTGGCATGCTAAGGATGAGAGATACTAGGTAGCATCTAACAGTAACTTGAAGGTAAGCACATAAAATATAATCATAGCTGAAACATGTTGTCACTTGAGAAAGAGGAAAGGGGGTTCAACGTTAGAAGAACACTTTCAGCTACGAAAAAATGCTGAAAGTTTCGAAAATAAATCGAAGTCGTAACTCGAATTCAAAGCCAAAGAATTAGCGGAGAGTGTTCTACCAACTAAATTAGCTGGCCCTGATTGCAAGAATGACAACAAAGCATGGGGAGTTATGGTAACCTACTCTTACATAATAATCTTTTAGAGTTTACTCATTGCTACATGCATCTACCCTCTAATAGCAATAATTCTCCTGAGTTTATACGCCGTTGTATACACCTGCCCTCCTATGGTAATAATCCTGCCGAATTTATACATTACGTACGCCAACCCTCTTGGTAATGATGAGTACATTTATCATACCATGGTCTTACCTCTCTAGTGCGCGTTCCTGATTTGGTGCATGGCTCCCTATCCTTGGAATGGATCTGAATTCATCTATCATTGTATCATGAAACCATTTGTTGTCAAACATCAGAAGAAAATGGACGAGTACCTAGAACAAGCAAGAGCTAAAGCATCGGAATACTACCGTGAAGGTGAGTGGATCATCCTTCTATACACAGTTTTTCTTATAATAGTACCAAGCAATTTATTTAGAGCCTCGACCTTCGTAGGAGTAAATAGTTTTAAGTCTAGTATTCTCATATCATCTCATATCAAAATTTCGGCGATATAAAATTTGGACAGATTTGGGATAAAACTAGACGAGTTTGTGGCTTGCAAGATAAGATGCTGAACGTCATTGGCTACCAGCTTTACTGCAGGTGTAAAAAGAAAAGTTGATGATGTCATTCAGAACTTTAGAGAAGAAATAGAATTAAGTTTACACATGGCGTTGAAGAGAGGAAATCTGGAATCCGGAAAATTATTGCCAACCATGTTTGCTGAGTTACATCATTATTCTATCCTTAATCTTCAGGTCATCTGAGCCTTGACATTCTTACAAACTGAATCAGTATAGAAATTGCTATGTTCGACAGAAGAGGAGTTAAAAATGTCCGGATTGAACTGATACTAAAGAGAGGTGAAATTATGTTGCCAGCGAGATTTGAACACGTGACTCTTGCAATTGTGGCGTGACGCTCCATGTATATTTACTCAAAAACGACAATTTTTGAAGCCATCCTTAGCGAAACGTTTCGGGAATGGAGAATTCTAGATTCTACTGACGAATCCTGATAGAAGGCACTGTAAAGAATATGGTGTTGCGATGTCATAGTTATCGTGTCACCAGTAATACCCCAAAAGTTACGAAGTTTATTCAAAATACATGTCTTACAATCTCTTAATTGATCTAGCGTTTGAGTCTATATTGATACAATTCACAAGTACTAGTCCACACACGAGGCCGTTTTAAATAAATACAAGGACAGAAGACCAAGATCTTATAAAGCAAAATTTTAATCATTTAGTTTCCGAAATTAATGATAATGGGGCTGATTACTCGTTCTTACGAGCAATTTAATGTTTATCGGTAAATCCAATTGATAAATTACTTAAAAAGGTCTCAATATTCGACTTATTCTTTTTACATTTTATGGTCATGTTACGCTAGTTAGTTAAAGTTTGGTATTGATGTTATGGATGAAAACACTGGGCCAGCCCATGAAAGTCCAAGGGTGTTTTGGGTGAATATGTTTAAGGAACACTTCTCTAGACCATTGAAGGGGGTGCATATAAACGACATTACCTGCAACTAAGTTTCTCATCGCTTTCATGTATTCGGCAAGCGTAGCTTTCGCAAAACTGTAAACAATAAAACTATCAACAATAAAAACAACAAAAAGTAAACTATACTGTACCATAGGTGACCTCCACACCGTTCTGTCCAGTTATCCCTGCGTCGTTTAGTAATACGAAAGTACGACTATTGATCTCTATCTCAAAAACTTTTCTCTCTTCTTTTTAGCGGAAGCCAAGGCAAAGGAGGCAGCCTTGAAGAACACCTCAGTAGTTCTAACCCATCAAACACAGGAAGTAGCAAAAAAAGTGGAATAAGGATCAAAACTATTCGCATCATAAAGTAATAGAAGCTTGTGTGTATAAACATTACTTAATCAATGCCTATGGTAGTTTAATTCGAGAAAGAGAGAATCGTAAAAATACCATTTAATTTGGGGGTGGGGGAGGGAGAGAAATCCCTCGTAACACATAAATGCAAAATTTTTCTTCTTTCGTGTTGGTTCTCATCGAGTGATGACTTCTAAATATTATTTTTACGACTCATGCTAACTAAATGTAAGGGCTATTTAAATCCTCAGAAAGTTGTCAATTTCCTCAGTTCAAACATGAAGACCAGAATGTCTCAAACTTTGAAAGGATGTCTCTCGATGCTATTTAAGATATCGTCGTCTTATTTTGATTGACTATGTTTGTCAACAAAAGGCACTGCACCATGGATGATCAGATTCTTAGCTACTTGGATTATATGTACATCTATAGATTATAGACAGCAAATAAATCATATTTGTAATTGTTTATATAATGGAAAAGATTATTTATAACAATTTCCGTTGTGTTTTTTAAGAATTTTCTAACTCGTTAACAGTTTATTATTATTGTTTTGGTCGTTTCGTGCAAAGCAAAGCCTCGACAAATTTTGGTACTTTGTTAGCGGTATTTTCTTCAGTCCAATTCTAGACGCTTCATATTCCAGATGGTAATACATCAAACATAATCTTTCTCTAATTGAATATTTTTGTGTCGAACAAAGTTTGACTTTATCAATAGCCCTTGGATAAAAGAAGGCTTCTCAACGTCTCTTTGTTTAATTATATGCCCCACAATTCTCCCCTAGATGCACATAGACTTTAAAATTTCCTGCTTTTAGAAAATAAACCTGCGTCTTCCCTATGACTTGTCCAGATAGGTTTAACCAGAATACATTCCAGGCGAGATTAATATCTGAAATTTTTTCTCATTTTTCCGAAATATAAAATACAATTTGTTTTACCTACTTGTACTTGACTTGTGTAGTCAGAAAAGCGCGACAGCTGAACAGTTTCTTCTTTTCTGAAACCGGCAGCCTAAACCTCCAACTAACTTGAAAATTGGTTTGTACGTACTTAGGGGCACTTTGCTGTGCGCTGATTACTTTCTTTAATGTCGGGAGCCAGTTGGTAAGTGATTAATTCATAATAGCGAGAATATTAAAAACAGTGCTCATACGTAACTCTTGACAGTTAGAGTAATCAAGCACTACTCTACATTCACGATCGATTTTCAAGAAGGAAAAAGTCTTTAAATCACGCAAATATTAGATTCAGCTAAAATAATGTCACTGTCACACATTTACAAATATAACGATGAACTTGCTTGAGGACTGTTGTTGTTGGCATGCTGAAAGTTTCATGATTGATACACTTCTTAAAGTGCATCTATAGCTGTTGTTGAGAGTTAAGTGTAAGAACTCAGATAAATTTATCATGGGTCATGATTGACACACTTCTTAAAGTGCATCTATAGCTGTTGTTGAGAGTTCAGTGTAAGAACTCAGATAAATCTATCATGGTTTATGATAAAAGGGCAAAGTTCACAGATAGTCACTTTTTTACCTACATACACATTTCCTTAGGGTTTGTTTCTTAGTGACATTCTTAGAGCGTTCAGAAATTTGATCAACGACAAGAAACAAAAGGGCCAAAAAAATCACCCAACTCATGCTGTGGCAAAATGCAAGCAAATCTTGTACCTGATCGAGTTTTCTTTCCCCATCGTCACCATCCAAAATTACATGACCTAGTATCCTCAGAAATTTATCATTGCATACTCAGTCTTCAAATTACGTCTGCATCTTCAATAATAGTGTTTATTCATTTGATATTTTAAAAGATTTCTAAGTGATTAAGGGAACTAGTAAAAGGCTGATCGCATACTTTATTACTCGCCAATCTTTAATTAGCCACGAGTCTTCAGTTTACCATCTGCCACATTCAGTAACTTCCCTTTTATCACAGCTACATTTGCTATTTTACGAAAAATTAAAAGACAATATCCCCTTGCAAAATTGATAAGCAGAGGGAATTAGGCTTGTGTTATGAGATATAAGAATATGCTTTTAGATCTTAGGGGCTAATTACAGTTCTTAATAATAGCTTCACGTCGCTTATTTTGGATTTAAAATCATTTAAAGAGACAAAATCCTTCAAAACCCCTGGTACTTAACAACCATTTGTTTTACTCAAAAATAATGACAATTTGTAGCTTTGCGTTAAATTAGAAGACAAGAATCGTGATCGATGACAATTTCTTGTGTTCAAATTTCCTAGAATGTAACCTTGTTAGGTATACGTACATGAGCTAGTACTTCCCGGAGCGTTGATAAAAGTTGCGTTTATATCAAAGGCGCATTAATTCGAAAGATGTCCTAGGGTAAATATCAGCATTCTGGAGGAGTGATAATGAAAGTTTCAAGGGGACAATTTGTATACGGAAGTTAACAGAAAATAGTGTGATAATAGGGTCAGAAAGTATGTGAGAAAGCGTGACTGTACAGGAAGAAAGGTACCGCATACAGGCCTCTTGCCTTGTACTTAGGTGAACAAATTGTGGCACTTAAAAGCACTAGACTGCTTTGGCCAACAAAAAGGCACTCTCAATGAAACATTTATTGTAATGTAATCAAGGATGGAATCCTTTAAAATTATTGATAGATCATTAATCTTCCTTCGGGGAGTGTTGATCAGTTGCCCTACAACGAGAGATTGTATGAAACATTCATAGAGGAAGCACCGAATCAAGCAGTGAAAGAAAAGTTAAGAAAAGACTTTAAGGAATAGGCAAACGATGTATCAGCCCCTGCATCAGTGGTATGATGGCTTGAGTGGCTGACTATTATGTGTGGCTTATATGAAAATATTACAATTGTTACATTCGGAGATGCAATCTTCTCTGGAGGCTAAAATATACTTGTGGTCGTGTTTGTCCTTCTTCTTGAGCAGTCAACGATTCTAGAGACTTCTTCATCTGAAATATGCAATGGCAAGAGAATGGTTTAAAATGCAAAGCTTATTCTTTCGAGTTATCACGAACAATGCTACTTTTTGGCGTTTTAGACGCAAGTATATAGCTGTGGAAAGAGAACAATCTTTGAGAAAATAACGATGTACACAATGCTACTGCAAAGCCGGCAGTAAACAAGATAAGGCCAATTAAGTTTCACTGGACCACAGGTCTAGGATATCTGAAGCACTTATTTAAAATAACGTGTAATCAAAATAAAACCTCGCAAATATAGCTATGGTTACGTAAGGCTGACGGTCACCACCATCACGCGTGTCGTTGATCAGAAGCAGTAAGCAGCTAGGTTTTATCCTGTCAGTTTACAGTGCCGTAGCCACTGGGGGGCCTGGGGAGTTATAGGCCCTCCAATAATTTCCAAGGCGATTTAAATATTTTGACACACTTTGACATTTCCTGGCTAAGTCCTAAATCATTTCTTTAAAAATTGTTTTAACCAGCCCCCCGCTCCAATAAGTAGGTGGTTACGGAACTTTTTTATAGTTTGTATAGATATGAAATATCATTTCAATAAGTGGAAGAGGCATTATTTTCAGATTATGCAATGTAAAAATTCTTGTCGCTCTATAGCTTTCTATCACTTCCGAGTTGTATATTAAAACCCCAAAAGGTATTTTTGTAACTCGTAACATCAACGAAGGAGCACGAAGTAATCAATCATCGGTTTGATTTGTGGATAGAGACGAAACACGCCGGCATGGGAAAAGTAGCACCATGAAGTGAGTAAAATAAGCTTGTTCTTATTAGGTTCAATAAGTCACCGACAGTTAATTAGGAAAAATGGTACAAATCCTGCAATGCTTGAGGAGATACTAAGCCCTGGAAGGAAGCACATTATTGTAAACAGTAGTTTTCCCATTGTAGTTTGTTCGTAATTAACATTAGGACGCAGAATATGAAAAAGCCAGTCGACTATTTGGTTGTTAATCAACTTTCCTTGTCCTTGTGCAGAAAGGAAACCTTGTAAACGAGGCTAGTGGTGTTCCACACTGACGGAATACATAAGGGCATTGCTATATATTCCGTTGCTGAAGTTTTAACTTTTTTAAATTTGATACGATTCTAGTCCCACGTATGCAAATTGTGCTCCGTGCACATGAAATAATGTTAGAAGGTTAAACGCGAAGACGCCAAAGTTTAGGGAAGAAGCACAATATAGGCCGCAAATTGAAATTGAGTAAAATGTAAAAATGAAGTCAATGTAACTAACCTGTTTCTGGTGATTAAATTTTTGTTTAAAAACTTATCAACTTTAGTATCACAGTTAAAGTGAGTAGTTTCTACTTGCAATTGTTACACGTTCCATATAGCATCGTCCCTTTCTACTACCAAGCCATCTTATAGCAATCGTCAAGACGTTGCCAATCGTCTTTACCTGAAACAAGAACTTCACGAAATATGGCTAAATTTTAACTAGATTGAAAATTGTAGATTAAATGGAAATCGTAAATCTGATTGAACTTAGGGGGTACTTTACAAGTAGCAGACTCGACTTGATATTCATCTAAACATGAATTGTCTTCATGCACAGAAATTTAGAATAAAACCCATGTTTTCTAGGCATATAGATTCTGATTATGTCGCCAAATAAATAGAAGAGTAACTATAAAAACGAACGTGATGGCGTGATGGTAACAAGAAAACAGATTTTGGATTCGGTAAGATCACATCAGTCTACAAAGCTAAATTCCTTTTAAAGTTTCGTAAAAAGATGTGGCGTCTTCTTTGATTTCAGATGATTTTGTATCACTTAGATGACTACATATCTTTCTTCCCGTTTTCTACTTTATCGTTTGCCTTTCTTCCCGTCCCCTTCCCATCCTCTTTTCTCTATCCCTAACAAGATTTAGGTCATTTTCCCCCTCTTCCTTCTCTGTCTCTATCTCTATCTCTGTCTCTCTGTCTCTCTGTCTCTCTCTCTCTCTCGTTTCATCATTCCTCATTTCTCCTCTTCATTAATATGCTGTTGATAGTATACGATAATTTATGGCTTATCAACCTTAAAAACTCTTCTGGAGTCACTTTTGATTGCAATCGTTGGCTCCAGTTGAAGTGTTTATCAAGAAAATACCAGAGACAGGCAACTACATTTCATTACAGCTTTCTTTCATTATCATGCATCACTGAACTAACTCAGAGCTCATGATTTATCAGCAATAATAAAACACTATATTACTAGTGCCAACAGACACAAGCTTCAGATTTATAATCAGAGGTATTGTAAAAACATTCTTTAAAAGACGTGTGTGAAGTAGGGAAGCATAACAATTTACTTGCAGCTATTTTACACTGAAATGAAAATACACTTTTCTGATGCACTTGCACCAAATCAAATTTTTTTCGTTACCACGACAATTTCGCCATACATACTTTTATGTAGGCGACACCTATAAGGGAACTTTACGAGATACTACCCAGAAGCAACACATTGACTGGTTGCCTGTATTTTTATCATTACTGAAAAGATGTGCTTGCTGTTGGTGACATTACAGTGTTGACTGACGCCGTATCATAGTAAGGAGACTTCGCATATTCAACACTGAAAGGGATTAGTGCACTGACTGGTTCATTTCATTAAGGGTAACACAAGGCACTAAACGCAGACTCCTCAATAGAGGGCTAATTTGTTGCCTTTCAGTTTTAACGGATTCTTCCTATTTAAAATTCATCCCAACCCATAAGTTCATCTTTGGTGCGCCAAAGAAGCAATGCACTCAAAAGATGCAAACAGCTCGAGACATTTATGAAGAGAAAGCTAATTTACTAACCAGTTCAGGCTTTTGAATGCCAGATTGTCTTGGCAGGTGGAAAGTTTCTCATCTGCTCGTCGAAGGCCATCTGCTTTC
This sequence comes from Carybdea cf. marsupialis auct. non (Linnaeus, 1758), assembly GCA_010016065.2. NCBI lineage: Eukaryota > Metazoa > Cnidaria > Cubozoa > Carybdeida > Carybdeidae > Carybdea > Carybdea cf. marsupialis auct. non (Linnaeus, 1758). Next base: position 2,926 of record JAAAKL020013938.1, on the reverse strand, counting down.
TAAGTTTCAATTAATCAGCATTATTTTGCTCCTTTAAAAGAAGAACATGCTCTCTCTAACTAATTCCAGATTCAGATAAATGCGTAACAGGTGCTTTAGTGAAACGACTTGTCATACGTTCTATATAATCTTTTGTTATTCCTAACTCATCAACAAATGAGAACGTTTTGAGGAAAGTAGGATCGGCAAAGAGAGTACTGTTGATGGTCAAAAAAAGACAGCCCCGTCTTTGGACACATAATAAGGAAGGAATGAAGGTGTGGAAAATTGAATCGAAGGCACGAGAAGCAGAGGAAGGCAACGGTTAACAAACTTGACTAGTATACGAAAAGGGATGGCAGAGCGGATAACAGGATATCAGCAAGGTGAAGTAAAAGAGCAGGCATTGCTGAGAGATGCAGAAGACAGAATACTATGGAAAACCATGATCACCGACGTCTTGAAAGGATATGGTACATAGAAGAAGAAGAACTCCTCTACAAGTGATCTCTCCCGAAAGAATAAGGGGGGGAGGTTGCATTCGAATCGGCTGACCACTGTTTCACCAACAGAGCTACTCGTCCAAAGACGATCACCAGACATAATAAACATGATGAATGTCTAGACCTCATGATTCTAGAGAGCGTTGGTAGATCAAGTTCCAAAACTGCCTTAAGATATGCTGGGTGTCTTTAAAGACACCGTGAATGATAAAATCAACAAAGCCGATCGCAAAGATGCTAAATCTTTTGCAAAGCGTATTTTAAGTCAAAGATTGGGATTTGGGGGCTCTATAGGACACTTGAGTTGTTAAATATGGCTGCTATACAAATACAAAGGTGCACGCATCTACGCATGGTCGGAATATTTTAAGAAAAGCATTTATAAAATTTGAAACTAAATTCTTATGGCGACTACCAGTTCCGTACAGCCGGACGATTTTTCATACATGCATTCATTCATTCTTTCATTTATTCATTCAATCATTTCATTTCATCCTCAGTGTGTGATGTGACTTCTGACAAGTTGCCTCTGTGCTTTCTCCACGTTTGACGCCACTGCAACTTGCATTGATGTGCTGCGTCCTCACCTTATTTTCCCTATCTTATCCGTCCACCTCCTACTTTTCTTGCAAAAAGGAGAACTATACCGGTTAGACGAAGTGACCTAGAAACTGGGCCAAAGCAGAACCAATTGTGCATGATTGCGCACGGCTATGAAAACCGAAATTTTGTAAGCCTTTACAATAACATGTATAAAAAGTTTCTAAAACCTACAGAACTGGAAAGGAACTGGGAAGCAAAAAGTGTAATAGGGGCTCCAAAAGCCCCCCTCCCGAAGCAGAACAAAGTTAGTAGCAACTATGAGTGACTGCCATCAACTGATGTCAGTACATTTATTTATAGTAGCAGTTGTAGTACTACATTTATCAACACATATATACCTCTCACACTCAAATGTATTTTCATGTAAATAAATTGGGGATGCCCTGCATCTACTAAACGAACTGTAACAGTTAAACTGTCAATATATGAGCAACTTCCTATGTCAGACAAGCTTATTATCTTGGCATTATAACTAGAGACGCTCAGTCCAGATCACATTGAAATGGCAAACAGTAACGTTGGCAAACCATTATCTTCGACGAGACTGAGTTTTGTATGAAAAACACACCAACGGTTTTTATAGCCTGCTATCAGACCCTCTATGATAACATAGCTTTCACATGAGGTATTTAATCAGGGTTGATAGGATGCTGCCAGTGTCTTTCTGAAAGTCAATGTAGCCTGCAGATGGATCAGTTAATTCCATGCACTTTATTTGTGTTTCCAGTAATGCCTGCTGCTATTTTTAGCCCATTTCTCTCGTTGGCTTGTAGGTTTTTGTGGATATCCATAATCCAGATCTTCATATACGTAATCCTCGACTTCCATTTTCTGCACATGCCGAGTTTGTTGAACTTGTCCTGAGAAAAAGACAGAAGTATCAGGAAAATGTCTGTGCTCATCAGTAAGAGTATCAAGAGGGAGTCTAATCAACTGGTAATCTTGTAAGAGTTAAGGACACTCTCGTTGTCTTGTAGATCTTCATGATTTTTTTTGAAAAAATAGATCATATCTCCCAAACGATGGCGAGATAAATTTATGCGCTTGAAGGACCGTCCATGGAGTTATAATAGACTATGCCCTTTAACGTTATTCTTAGGAAAAGAGTGTCATCAAAAATGAGAAAAAGTAGACACAGAGGTTATGCTATATTGATAACCAATAAACCAAGGACATTTGGTTTACCGGTACAGTTGTAATTGAAACATACCAGAAATAAAACGTTTCCATTCGTTTCCAAGTACGCAGTTCGTTCAGAGCTCAAAGTGAAACAGCATCCAAGGGAGATGTTAAACTTCTTTATGGAAATAAATCATTCTACAGACGTGGGCATCACATTATCAAAGAGGGAGTTAGAGAAATTTCAAAACGATGCTTCATAAGAAGAGAATTTGAAATGATAAGTTTGAAAAGATTTATAGAGACAGAAAACATGTCACCGACGGGATTAGAAGCCACGACCCAAGTAAGCGCGACATGCGCTATGCAAACTATGCTAAGAATATATACAGATAGAGATATCCAAAGATAGAAAAGGAAAAGAAAGTGGTATATATCTGTATTTACAGACATTAAAAATGAACATGCAAACTAACTTAGATTGCGACGTTTGAGTTTGAGGTCTTGGATTCAAGCAGTAAATAAATTTGTATTGAAAGAGCGTTGCATATCTTTCCTTCTGTGGTAGGGCTCCTGCCTCTTTCAAGTCATTCTGAATCTGGCACTGTGCAAACGAACTTAGTCTACGTACTCAGATAATACTCTGTCTCTCATGTTTGTTTATTTAATCAAGTAAACAAGTATCAAAGCAACAAAATAACTACAAAACATCTTGTTGTTTT
>JAAAKL020013937.1:0-12204 GCA_010016065.2 Carybdea cf. marsupialis auct. non (Linnaeus, 1758) | reverse complement strand
TCTCATTTAACATTCTCACTGTTGTCGCCCGGCAAGCTCATTGGGGACAGCGAGATTTCTGGGTGGATTTACAATGATATAACAACTTCCACAACAGAAAAAGAAAAAGAAAAAAAAGAGTAATAAGAAATAAGAACATAAAGAAAGAACGCCTACGTTTCTAAAAATAATCCAAAATCGCTGGGTCAGTCCAATGCTTATTTCTTTTACAAAATAGATAATATGATGAGCGTAAGGCCACTTCTTTTAATTTTCTTAGTATACGGTTACTGTCCAGTTCGTGTTTCTTCAATAATGTTTCAAATATGACTATATCGGCTTAGTAAAACCCAAGGGTTGATATTTCTACGGTAAGTATAATAATGATTATTATTATAATCATTGTTAAAAGTTTTCACTCTCATGCGCATGCGTGTACGATATTTGATGATTAATAGGTACCTTTTTACTCAACTTTTACATGCGATGAGTGAAAGGCATTTATGATTTCAAACTACTAAGCACGAGTTGCTAGTAGGCTTTTACTTTGACATAACTTTGGTCAACAACTGGTTTTTCACCATGAGACTTCTACCCGAACATGCAAAGAAACGCCTTGCTATGGTTCACTTATGTGCCCACGGAATGTTTTAAGTGGCGGGGGGAGGAGGATAACAAGCAAACAATTTACAGACCCTGTGTGTTCCAATCAAAAATACTTGCTTTCCCCTGGACCAATCGTACGAGTGTTGTGAACACATACTTTATTTAGGAAATTTGAATGGCATTAAAATTGCTCAAATGACAATCTTCTACTCAATTGAAAGCTGTGAATTACCGGAAGAGTCTCTAAAATTGGAAACCAAGCCTTGCCTCTGGGTACCGCCGTACAAATTACGAAACGTGGCTACGTCTAGAAGTGCCATCAAAAAATGTCATTCCCAAGTATTATCAAGAATGCTTTAGAATCATCTATAAAGATAAGCTAGTTTATAGTTTTCAACCCGAAGATTGCTTGAAACAGAGAAACTTAGATAAAACAGAATTGCATTCACTTCCCTGATAACATAAAATATGCGTCTCAGATTGTTCTACGTTTAAGTAAAATTTGAGGAGGTTTTAACAAGAAATCTTATTATGAGAAAAAGAGGACTTCATTACTTAATATCTTGTCGCTAAATGAGAACTTGCTGGACGCGACTTGTTGGTATAGACAATGGCAATTTTACGGATAAATTTTACTCAGAAGAAGTAACGTTCTACCATTAAATCAAAGATCTGTTATCGACGTCAAATTATTTTAGGAATGTCTTTCTCCATTTTGCATAGAGGTGGGTTAAATGTACATTTCCCAGCGGCTATTGAAAACCCTACAAGCTTTTGTTAATAGTACAATTGGTAAACTGAAATCGTCTCGCATGCTCAGGAAAGAGAATTGAAACTGCGGAAGTAAGTAAAAATCCTGATTAAGCGTGGTCTAATACGACATGTATGCCACTCAATCTTTGGCCACTATGACATGGCCACTCCTATTCAAGGTCAGGAGTTGTACGGGGTAAGGAAAAGGGGGAGCTAAGTTCAACTGATACCTTTCAACTTTCATTCTAAGAATCTCATGAGATCTGTCAATTCACGATGATCTATACCCTTCGAGTGTAAGCCGATGCCTACCAGCGAAACTGTAGTTACTTGGAACTGCTCATGTAGTACTATCATTAACTCACCAGCATCTACTATACCTGTATAAGCAATATGTTAGTTAGGTATCAATCAAATCAAGACTTTTTAAGTCTTCCACCCCAGTGTGCTCCAAACTGGAATTAGAGGTAGTCGATGCCTTCGGCTCCTACAGATCCAAGAGCAGGTAATACACCCAACGATTTTTCTCAGGGTACCTCTACAGGCAAGGTTTTGACCACTTTTCTACCATAGCCGATACTCCTTTTATCAACTCCGTAAGGTTGGGTGAACGTTAGGAACTCGCCTTGTATCAAGGATCCGTCATTTGATTGGAAATGTAATAACTTGGCCACGTACAGAACGTCACCTTCAAACTTTGATAGAAGTTTATTCAAACGTTATGCTTGGAAGGAAGGATTATACAAACGTGGGTCCCGGGTTCGAATCCCGGTGGTGACATTTTTACTTTTCACTAGTGTCTCTTCTAACAAACGTTTATAAAGACAATGGATTAAAATGTTAGGGCTCCTGGTAGAAAACAGTGCTAGAATAGAGTCGTGTAACACCTAAACTATTCCTGCTATATTTTTGATGTTGTACAGCATCTCTTTTTCTGCCCTTGATCGCTCCACGCTGTCCCATTTGTTGTCCTTTATCGTGTTTTACGTTATGGTATGTTATTGCAAGTTCTGTTATTGGACGGGACGGAGGAAGGGTACCCAATGGCCTGGGTCCTGGAGGAGCCATTTTTGTTGATGTTATAAAGATATTTATCAGGTAAGATTGCAACAAAACTATTAATCAGGAAAGTTAATGCTACACAGGGGTTCTAGTTGTCTGACAGAGCTTTTTCAGCAGGATTATTTCACGGAATTGCATCAGCCTATATTCTCCTTTTGTATTGGTTCATACTTTTACGTAAGAAATCTCTAAGGACGTTAACAAAAAGACCCGTTAGTCCAATGCCTCCCATTAAATTGGTGGAAAACAAAATGCAGAGCATTAAATGAAAACGATTTTCCCTTTATGAAATACATATTCTGTGTAACAGGTGGATCAAAGTTAATCTTTCATTCAAGTGAAGCGAAGTTGATTTTGAACATGACAGTTTTCCATAACATCTAAGGCAACGAAATCTTACACGGGCGACATGAATACTGCCTTAAGAAATCGGCAATCCTTCTTAAGGTTAATATTTTATTGTTTACGTCTCTGGCTTACACGAGTTGAAAATATGATAAAAACAACCATCTGGCCTCAAAGAAACTCTTTTATCGTAAAACCAAGTAGAATAGTCAGATACAGCACCGCTTGTGCAAGGAACCCAGAATTACATATCTTCATAACGAGCTGGCTTAGTTCCAGACAGCACGAGTCCTGTGATTTGTTTCTACGAATGTTCAAGGGAATACTGATTTTTATTTATTGCAGGATGAAGTAGACTATATTGCGTGGGTTTTGATTGACTAATATCTGATGACAACAATGTACGTGAGCTAAGTGCAATCATTTAAGATAATCGACATTTAATTGTTCCACGTTTTTCTGAATTAACAAATAATTGCCAAAATTATAATGAGTAGGTATTATAACAGATTGGAAACCAGCACCCTGTACGATATTGCCTCTGCAGTCTGCTGTCATATAATCCCGAGAGATTTGCTTGTGAATGACGGACTTGATTCTGCTAGAATTTGGAAAGAAAGCTTCTTCAGAACTGTGGTTCCTTTGCTTTCCTTGGGCTGACGGGTCTTTCTTAAACTAGCGACAGGCAGCGTGTATACTTTCTGAGCTATAAGAAACGTTCATTTGCTCGCCAGTATTCTAGTCACTCCCCTGCTATGCAGTTGGCGAGTCAGCTTTGGTAATAGGGGGGCATGCCAAAGCACAGAAGCCTACCTGCAAATGTTCTCGTAACAGCCTGTGTCCCAATGCAGTCACGACGGGAGACCATCATGCAAGCCCCTGTTACGAGGATGGCCCCTTCACCAGGTACATAATAATTACACTTTCCATTTTCTTCAGCATCGTCCAGACTGTTAAGCAATTTCATTCATTTTCATCACAGATAGGGTGTTTATCGTGCGAGGATGATGACGTCATCAATTTTATGGTTCTGAAATGCACACAGACGAAGTTGCAAATGTCAAAGGGCGGAGGCGGCATGTTCAGTTATACGTTATCCAAGCACAGTGGATGCTGGATGCTTCACTAGGAGCAGGTAAAACCGTTCCTTTTCGCCATCTTTCAAACATGGCCGACGTTGCCGTTAACGTGACACCTCCGCTAGGGACAGCACCCCTGCACTATCTATTTATACGGAGATTAATACCTAGCACATACAGCTAGCCCTAAAAACAACCAAAGCCTCCTAACATAGGTTTACGCATTCTTACCTGTGGGCGTACTCCGTCCCTGGGCTTATATTTGTCTATTTCAAATTTGCCTTATTTTTGTCCTTTCAGCTCCGTTATTATAGACCTCAACTTCTTCTCTGTTCACAAGAGCACCCTTATTTCGGATGCTGCATGACTTATTTGGTAATCGCGCGATAAACTCACTTGCCCACACACCACCCTCTAGAAATGCGTCTGTGCTCGTATATTGTAAGACATGTTCAAATATTCTCACAACTATTTGCTCTTGTGCAGGCAGACTTACCAAGGTGGCAGAAATCACGGGGTTTGTTGTGTTGTTTGATCATCCTAAACTGGCCAGTGTGTATAATTCGTAATAAAATTACATACTTCAGATCACGTAGAGGTGCAAGATTGAGGAGTCGAAACTAGAAAATGTAGTTCTAACTCAATTCCATTACGAAACCTCACCTTCACCCAAAGTTACATTTAAAATTACATAACAGCTGTCAATATTCAAAATAAACATGGATTCTTATTGACCTCCAATGTATTTATTAAAAGCATTTCAATTTTGTAAAAGAAAGTTTTTATATGAATCTAGCGCTTAAATGTCCAAATCCCAGGTACCTGAATAGATGTTTAAAACGTTAAGCAACATGTGTCCTAGTTACCCTGTTTTCAGAGGCCCTGTTTACTGCACATGTGTCAATAACTGACTTAATTTAAGGAAACATGGCTACCGTATCACATACCTGTATGATCTGAGTTAACATGAAACCTGGAAACAGGCTTGCGCGGCATAAATCTCTAAGCCAAATTAGCTGCTTTTTATCTTATTAACAACTGAGTATCCCTCAAATGTGCGATTTGGGAGATATTAAGGTAACTTGGTAACCCTTGGGTTGACTAAGGATATGATAAGAAATGCATCACGACTGCTAAAGAAATAGTTTAGAATGGCACCGAGGGACCTAATAGTTATTTGATGCATTTAGACACTTTCCTATCTGGCCAAACTTTTACTTATGTTTAAACCAAGTGGTCAGAAAATGCTGAAGTACAGAGAAACAAATGCTTTTTATCATTAACTTTATCATACGTTTCCCTTTTTTTTAGATGTATTCAAACGTGGCTCAACTAATAGAAGGGGATCATAAATTGATGCTCTCTACTTGAATGTCAAAAATCCTTGCAAATATCCTTGTGTCTGATCGAAATGGAAATTATTGGCGAAGGCCCGAATACTCTTATTTGGGTAAGTGATTATTTTAGGTCAAAGTATATTGGGCATTACCTCATCTCGAATAAATTCTACTTAGCTGTTTGTTTTGGCAGAGCACATGTCTAGTGACATGTAATGAAGAAGACGCTTTTATGAGGAAACCGGTTGTTACACTCATCTGTTGCCCACGGCTTTTTAAAAATGATTACTGACTTCATTGTGAAGAAAGCTAGGTTATTTGGTTGCCACGTTAACTTTTGAAAATAAAAGTGATCTATCCAAATTTAGATGTTTGTCTGACGGAATTTGATCGTCTCTGCAAGGATAAGACATGTGTTCTATTCAATCGACTTGGCTAGGCATTTAAGAAGTTTCCTGTTTTGTCCTCATTAGTCGGATATTAAGTCTTACTTTACCATAATCACCTTCTGTAAGAATATAGCAGTGAGTTTTGTGCGTCATTTGAACAGCGTCAACTTTTCAACTTAGTGTTGCAGTCACAAACTTTTACCACATGTTCTCTCAGTGTCATAGAGGGGTCGTTCAATTAACTATGCAATGCCAAATAATTTAGGGGTGTAGATTTTAGTGACACACGGTGACGGCAAAAATGGGGTACTAACGGGAGAGACTGAACAGAAATCAATGTTTCAAAATAGCAGAGACAACATGAATAGACCTGTGCACAAAAAATGCAAGTCTTCTTCGGAAACCTCTGTACAATACAACCTAAATTTCCAATGAAGACTTACACGAATGAAAATTGTTTTGATTGAATGTTGGATATCATTTCCAGGAGCACCGATATAATGTGGCAGGAGTCCTAAGTGAGTCCGAGAAAGGCTTTCACAAATTACTTTCGATTCATAACGAGGTTACTTCACTTATGGAGCACCTTAAAATGTATTACAAGGATCCCCCAAAGCTTGTATCCAATGTTTTAATAAAAGGGGGTCATTGGGATCGTTCTGACGTCACCGGGAAAGTTTTCATTTCCAACGTCAGGAGAAGTTGCGACTGGTGTTTAGGGGGTCGAAATAGTCATATTGTACGGTTGCTTAAGTATTGAATAGTCTGGTGTGCTTGATCCGTCATACCATAAAGTAGGGATTCGAAAGATGACATCATTACCGTACATCGATGTGAATCCTCGTCAGTCAGTTGTGAATACGGAATGACGTTTAAATACTTTTCATTACAACTTTATCTATGCATCTAAGTATTACAATTTCTCGATCTGAACAACGACTAAGTTTATTAACAGCATTACTAGAAGATACCGTACCATGCCATGTTATGGTAGACGAAATGCAAGACAAGGTCATTCAATCGTTGGAGTGTAGCGAATATTATACAAGTTTAATTACACTGCTTCAGAAGTGCAGAACCTGTAGCGCTCACGGTGCTTTGGAAACCGCGTCACGGCTACAGAAATGTCGGCCGACCTACACTCTACTACGCTACCCTGCTCCAGAAAGTCACAGGTCTTCAAATACATGATCTTCAAAAATCGATGAAGAACAGAGACTCGTGGAGAATGCTGATCATGAATTCGGGTGCACCCGATTGATGATGATGATGATGATGATAATAAAATCACAGAGGTATCACAGGCACGGGTTCAGGGGGTGGGGGTAGCTCCCTTGATAAAGTTCAAACATATTTCGCGGGGCTCAACCATCTTTATAACAGACAAAACGTTTTTTAAGTAGACTCCTTACTGACCGAGTTTATCGGCTGGCGACCGGCTGATAGAAAAGGAGTAATCAATTCGTAGAAAAGCAGACCAAATAAAACGTAGCCTCTTAAAGCAAGTAATAATTTCAAGTGGATACGATTAAGGATGTGGCACTTAAGTAGCTGATCACAGAATTGCCTCATTCCTAACGTCGAGGATGGCCCAAAATCCCTATAACAGATGTTCTTAGGACATAAAAATAGGAAACTAATAATGAAGTTCGGAACCCCCTAGCAGTTTCCAGATTCTGGATTTTTGAATTTAGTCGTTAACAGCGTTACATTAAAGAAATAGAAGAGTTTTCTTGTAGCACTTGATTAGGGGAAGAGCAGATCGATTGAGAACAAAGAAAAGGGATGAAACATGTGACTACTATTTTCTCATTTAAGTAGGATTAGCATTTGACGACACCATTTAGTAATAAATTTGTTCTTAGACAACTACCTCCCCCACCCAAATCCCAGTTGCATATTTATCCGACCCCACGTCATGAAAGAATGAAAATCAATACCCGCCTAGAATATTGCACAGAGTCTGGAGAGAATTCCAACTTTATGTTTTCGAGTCGCGTATGTTAAGCAATGAACCAACTGGCAAACTGCTATTGTGGTTACCTGAAGGAAAGAGGAGAATTGGTCGACCACACAGTACCTTGAGGCAACTCATCAAGGAAGAAACTCAACTGGACGATACTGATCTGATGAGAATGATGAACGATAGAGCACTCTGGAGAAAGCACAACGTTATGTCATCACCATCGTTTAACGACAATGGATGACCCAAAGAAAGAAAGAAGAAGAAGAAAAGTTAGCAGATCCGGTATCCGGCTTTTTACCTGCGTTCCGACTGGACGTTGCACGAGTTCAAGACATATCATGTTTTCTCTTTCTTTTACAGAACTGTTTGTTTACAGATCGAAGGTCAAGCTTTAATGACAATAACTCTATGATATCCCAATTCCATTCGTGGAATTATAAGTATACCGTGTCTCCTCCAAGCTTAATCTAGCATTAAAGCTTCTTAAGTCGAAGTGGGGAGTGCTTGTAGCTATCCCGATATTGCATTGAAATGTTACCCTTCTTCCACTGGGGCACAGTCAGTAAGGGACTATGCCATTGATACTGTACTTTTTGGGGGTGTCATGAAACTCGCTACTGGTATACTGGGATATGTTACCTTGTAAATCGATACTAATGATACTATACTCTCCAACACCACCCCTCCCCTCCCCTCCCCATTCATATTATCCGACTCATTTTTTGTACGAATTTTTCTAGTGTTTGCGTCTGTTATTATTACAATGTGACTGCTTACTTATGTTATGTTTTTGACTGCTGTGTACCTTCTTTGCCCGACGTATGGCGTTTCTTTCAGTTTGGCATGCAGGGTCAGTAAATTCCATCGGCCTTCAAAAAGGTCTTCTCCTCCCAACTATCCTTAAACTTTGAAATCAGTGATTTACAAGAATAATGAAGACATCCAACGAATATAGAATAACTAGCTATGATTTCTTTAAGGTATTACAATTTCGCGTTCTTCACTTCATCTTGTCGCTCTCCAAGTTGCATTATCAAAACAGAAAAGGCCTTACTTTGTCGGTAGAAACGGTTTCCTCATAACCTACGGTTTTTTAATATCATTGGCGACCGAAAACGTGTCTCTTGGGCAGATGTCTTTTGTAACAAACGCCTTCCGATCCTTTTATTTCTTATGAAGTTTGTGCGCAAGTGTTCTACCCCCACTCCAGACGACTGATACGACTAATGCCTTGCTATAATGTCTAGCACAATGAAGCCGCTACTCAGCGCAATTTTCGAATATGCACCAATAGGTACTTCTTACCGTTATGATGTAGCAGCGGTTCATGTAACCCCAGTTCTTACTATTTTACCTCCCAGAATCAGACAACCTTAACAACGAATGATATTGTGATAAACAAACTGACCCAAATATTGTCTTACTTAAGACAAGGCGTTCGAGCCTCAAAGAAACAAAAGAAGAAGGACAAGGATATTTGGAAAGGTAGGAATTAATGTTGTTTGCAAGAAAGTTCATTGGTACTAGACCACCTTTGTGGCCCAATTATATCAACAGTTGGTGACGTAAAATAGCATATAGATTTGCTAAGCCTTTGAGTCAGTATGAACCAAAGGGATTATATTCACGTTTTGTTGTTTAGGCCGAGATTCTGATGACACAGGTGATAGAGTACTGTTCACCTGCTGTCTTTTTAATTGATTTTACTTCGTAATTGTTAACAAGAGAATATCCTGTATTTGAGAATGGAAACCATGCATTGACAATCCTTGATTTACATGCATAAATGGAGTTAAACGTTACCAATTTATAATCAATAAGTACTGTAATCTATGATATTAATGACGTAGTGACACATAGATTTCCCAATCGTGTGTCGTAGTAATCAGCGTTAGCAGGCGGTATGTGTGTTATTAGTAAACAGGGTTCGCAGGCAGTTTGTGTGTTACTAATAAAGAAGGGTCATCAGACAGTTCGTGTTTCATTAGTAACCAGGATTATCAAGCTGTTCGTGTGTCAGTAGTAGCCAGGGTTATCAGGCAGTTCGTGTGTCACTTATAATCGGGGTTCATCATACAGTTCGTGTGTCATTAGTGTCCATGGATAATCAGATAGTTCGGGTGCCATTAGTATCCAGGATCATCAGGCAGACAGTTCGAGTGTCATCAGTAACCAGACTGGTAGTTCGTCTGTCATTATTAACAATGGTGTCAGGCAGTTTCGTAGATTAATAATTGGTGCTTGTAGGTAAGGCACTTAAGTAGGAACTTGACTTCTTGGTATGAGAAAGCTTACTGTGTAATACTTTAGGAGTCAATCCCTCATCAAAGGTTACAGTAAAGTGGTACTTTTCTAGAGATTTGGTTACCTGGTTGTGAATCAGCGAATAATTTGGTTTCTTAATTGAACAGATATGATGTGGTTTCATCGAACTATGACCCGTTGCCCTTGCTAAGGCAGTTTCTTGGGTTTTATGAGGTCAACGATCGTACATTGCACAGCGTCTGACATACTGGGCTCTCTTTCGTCGTTTTCGTGATTTAGGCTCATTCGTAGCTACAGTCAAGCTCGCCTTCTTCAGAGTGGTCACTTCGTATCTCTTTGATCGGGAAATGTATCAGGCCTGGCCTAGTTGTTTTGATCCTTTCCGTGTTTTATTCAATACAATCGTACTTGAATCAAACCATATTTTGCGAAAAGAACACTTTTGACATATTGTGAAAGGTAGGGTCAAGGGAGCATCTTCTAAGTCAATGGACCCACTCCACTTGTTACGTCACCTATGTTTATTGCACTGAAAGAAAACATTTCTGTTTAGGGCTATGAATATTGTCACGTGGACTTATTTTCTCCTCTAGGAAAAGGCAAAGATGATAAAGCAGATATGATAGAAGACAGGTAAGGTAACTTTACATTGTCACAACGATACGATGCAGGTTATGAAGTCGATCCTTGCATCACACGCAGTGAAGAAAGCTGTCGTATAGCTGTTATGACATCTATATCTCGCAATAGCTAGACTAAAAGAGATGACTGTATCTTCGGAATTCATTTTCCGATGGAATTTTTTCAGAACGAAGGTTTTGTCGATTTTGGTGTGAGGTCAAAAATTACAATTGATGTCTTTTTAAACAAACGTATTGGATCCCTGAAAAGTCTCATAGTAAGCAATTTTAATATTACTTATTTGCATTGTAACTTATTTCATTTTATCTTCATCCGTTGATTCCTTTATTTATCTATTTATTTATTGAGAGATTTATCATTAATTTACTCATTTTTATCTTTATTAATCTCTAATCCATTTGATGGTTGATTGATGCATGTAGGTAGTGATTCGTTCAAGCACGCCTCGACGTTTTTTGCGTTGTTACCTGGTACAACTGTTTTATTATCTATCTGTTTTCACCTTTTATCACGACGTCTGCATTTCTTGTTGTTCAATTTGGTCTTTATTTACTTATTTATTTGCCCCATATAATGCATATCTTGCTTTGGCCATCTGGTATCAATGTATGTTTGTTTTTTCTTTTTGGAAAATATAATCAGCATCTACGCAGGACTTGGAGATTACGAGCCAGACTCACGTGGAGCAATTAAAGGGAAGAAATTAGGAAAAGTCCAGAAGTACTTTGACCGTTCCAGGGATGAAGAGGTAAGAAGGGGTCACTTTGTGCCATTTGTTGACTTTAATGTTCCTTACTAGCCTACTTTATTTCTGTTCCACCAGTTTAGCGTTACACTTTTTTAAAATGTCAGTCTTTTCGGGTCTTATCTTTGAATTCTGTTGGTGACATACTTTTCTACTGATCTAGTATCTATTCAAACTTGTCATTTCAAATCCTCTCTTCTCAAACATACCTGGCAACTTTCAATGGGTTGTGGACAGCATGATGAGCTGGATGGTAGTCCGCCCGTTGTCAAGTCACATAGCTTAAGGAGGCTTCTCTCAAACATTTCGTTGAGCTGGATGTCAATGTCTTGTAGTCGGGTATTTGGAGCTATTATGGAGACTAGAGAAATAGATCATGTTTTCAGCGGGGTCACCTAACTCAGTTGGTAGAGCGCATGCCGCAAATGTGTGGGTCATGGGTCCGTATCCCGTTGGGGACATACTTTTCTATTGATCTAGTATCTATTCAAATAGATCTTTGAATTTTCTGTCAGTCTCCGAGATGCTGTACTATGCTGCACTCAGTTGGGCCAATTTTGTAACCACGTGATACATAGAGGGGAGGGCACAGCAAGAAGATTCACTACTTTGTTTCCCGTCTCCTAAAAACTAAAAGTAAAAACGTAGAAACCAAAGAGAGGCAGATTCATGGAAGGCCGTCCCTTTCATGGGATGATTATGGGGCACAGGCTTCCGAAGGGCCATCATTTTGCGTCATTTCAAAGGAGGAACGTAACACATCAGCTTGAGATCTGTGGAACGATAAAAGTGCAACTGTTCTGTCAACCAATAATACTTTGCTGTCTCTATGAAGTTAAGAAATTTGGTGATTATTGAAGTAAAACGTGTACATGCAGTTTTACTATTCCTCCTTTACTTTCTGAGTTACGGATGGCAATTGCTTATGTTGGTTGTTTTATATAAATGTTATGCATAAATTACTAAAAACTATATACTATATTCGAATATGTTTTTGAATATCCATATTTTTGTCACCACTTAGTAGGATGCTGCT
>JAAAKL020013936.1:0-12204 GCA_010016065.2 Carybdea cf. marsupialis auct. non (Linnaeus, 1758) | reverse complement strand
AGGTTTTAAAAGTTAATCAAAAGGAAATATGTTCATAGTAAAGAAAAAAACAAAGTGTTATTGAAATAAAAAACACAAGAATATTAAGAATATTACCTTAAGATTTCATCTTCAAGTTCCTCCAATTTCCTTTTCCCTGCTGCGATGTTAATAACAAGGTTGTCCTTTTGCTCCTCTAGTTCCGGTCTTTCTTTCCTGACAACTATGCCAAGAAGCTGTGCTTCAAGACCTGGAAAGGAAAGATGACGCTGAAACCAATACTAACTGCTGGTTTTAAATGACTAAAAACCTCATACCTACATATTTGCATAATTGTACAATCTACACTTTCTTTGTGTTATAGATTTGAACTATTACAATACTCTACGTAATAAAATCTATCACAAATGCACTTTCCTGGGCACCCTACGTTTTTACAACAACAAAATTCCTGATACTAACTGCAATAAACTATGAATAAAATTTTACGTTTAACACGAATAAATAGAGTCCTACTTTAGCAGCTGGCAACAAAACGGAAACACAAGCTCTTTGTATAACGACCTGACTAAGCCTTTGCATAGAGGGTTAATAAAGGTTGCTAAAAGGCACCACCTAAGTTCGTATTGAGTTAAAACAAAACATGAAAGTAAATTGAGACATATAGTTACCCTTATAATAGATAACAAGTAAGCCTTCTCATGTATTGAAAGGCGTATCAATCAAATCTTTTTGCATACAGCGATTCTAACGGCAGGCAGTAGAGCCTCTCTACAAAGACCTCCAACCATGAAAGGGCATCAGCCTTCCTGTACAGTAACAACGCACCAAAGACAAGAGAGCTTAAGGCACCTATGTAATTATGTCATATTTTCAAGTAAAAATTTTGAATTTTGGGATGGAGTGTTATATGAAAGCTAAAATTGATAATGATTACGCTAATTCTTAAAACTGAACTCTCGAGGGTCATTTCATAGTACCTGATTATTCAATAAAAAATATTTCAGGGCGAAGTACTTATTTCAAAACTCTTACTTTGTTTTCTGTCTCTTAACTCATTAACTTCTCTTTTTCTGTCTCAAGCCCGAGTATAGTACTAAACCCATCAACGATGATTGTCTCATGGTATAGTTAATTATAGCATTGTGGTTTTTGAGTTTCAGATTACAGAATTTTTTATGTAAACGTTTCGGGTTTATTTATTTCGGTAGAGGGGGTTATGTAAGAAGGAGAAACTCATTTAGGGATTAACAAAACAGTGTGACCTCATACCTTGCTCTTTCACTGCAAAATTCACAATGGTTGTCTTCGTTGAAATTTCGGGCGTGTAGTGAGGATTGCTTAGCTTGGTACATATATAAAATCGGAAGTCCGGATTATACTCCACTTCTTTATCTCCTAGCTTGATAAGAAGTCGTCCTCCTGTGTGATACAACAAGTAATATTATAGATTAGATAATTAACATTGGAACTATAGTCTCCTGAGAGATAAACACTGTAAGAATATTTGAACATGGTAACAAATGCATTACTTTTCTGGTAGCTTTTGGAATGAATATCGGGCATATGAATTGCAAATTGATATTGTTCTTCCGCTACGCTTAGCGTCCTGTCGTTTAATCTGGTAGATTGATTATCTAAAAAATTATGATAGCAGCTGCAAACTTTGCAATACACCTAAAAATATCATATCATAAACAGCTCGAACAAATTTCGAGAGCTCAGTTTCTTCCACAGCATCCATAAATATCGTCTTAAATCCTAGCAAATTTGAACATTCGATACCTTACTCAATAGCACAAGGCAATGACTATACATTCCTGTCGCTTAGTCACAGTATGGGTTACAATGACAGTATTGCCTTACCCTTCTTGATGATCGACCTGTTTAAAATGGGCGCCAATGACGGGTCCAATTCTTCTTGAATATTCTGCAGTAGCACCGGGGAACCAAACTGAACAGCATTCTCTAGGGTTCGAAGATAATCTGACTGCTGTAGATCAATAATTTTCAATCCTCTCTTTAACTCCATGTTCTTAATCCATTTAATAGCTTGACCTTGAGGGTCTACCATAAGAGGCCATCGACTACCTCTTGTAACAATTACCCCGTTTTCGGTGGAGAAGGAATCCGATGGTAACCCTTGAATGTTCCACTCCCGAACAGATGTTGCTTTGGCTAGAAACGTTGCGAAGGTAAACTCAGGGTTGCAGGCCACTTTAAGTTCTCTAACTTTCGCTAACCATGTTTTTGTGACCAATTCATCACGATAATTGGACAAGAATGGGCCGCAGTATGACAGGAAAGCAGCAGCAATGAGGCAATCACCAACAAGATAACCAATGTTTTGTTCGTAAACCTGTATATTGATAAGATATTGATAATGTAACTTATATCTATGTGCTTTTATCGCAATATAAACTTCAGATTGCGGTATTTAATTGTGGCAGATTTAATAGCTGAATTAAGTTCAGATTGTAATCCTAAATTAAAATAGCAGTAGTGTGATTGTTTTTTTCCTGGTATATAGGAAACAATTAACTGTGTCATTGTCCTAAATTTCTACCATAAGAGCCTTAACGTTTAAGGGTGTTTTGATGTTCTTTGATTCGCTTTCTAACTCTTAGTTGTATTGACTGAAAAGTTTATTCTTTATGTAACTTATTTGCGGGACAGGAGTCTTACGTTCTTCAACTGCTTGAGCATTCTGTTTAACCATTATGGCTTAATATATTTAGTATGTCCACAATCCTCTAGAGTCCTTGGAAAATGCAAGCTTCAAATTGACAGGGTAATTCTAGGCAGTGCCATGTCAAAGAAAGCAGCCCCTTTTTTCCAGCAGGAGCAATTATCTTGTAAATTCAAACGAAAGAGAATGAAGGAATGCTCGATACCACATTTTAATATTCGCTTGCTACTTATCGACTATTTTCAAGCAGAGTGAGAATTACAAGGGTTTTTATTATGTTATGTTTCTAAAAAATGGTTGAGTAGGCGACTATTTTTCAACGACTAGTGGGCTAGACGCAGAAACGTTTTAAAGAGTAGCTAACCAGTAAACTAAGTACTTAGGAAGGCTGGGGGCTAGATAAAAGAGGGTGGCAAGAACGAAAGGGCGTCAGATAGAAACCGAGGAGGAGGAAAACTGAGCAAAAGCTTTAAGAAACATACAGAATCGTAAGACGCTATTAAACTGCTAGTTAGACATTGATGGAATATGACAAATAGATTACGTAAATGATACCTTGTATGACAGAATAGACCGTCAGAACCTACTGAAATAGCTGTAAATGGTATAGAAATGTCTAACAAAACAATACATATTAGAATATAGGGATCACTAGTGTTTTTAATTACCATGACACTGGATTCCCATCTTTCTCTTTCCCCACCGAGACCAGAGACAAGTTTCCCCGCTCTTTCTAGCTTCGTTTCCAACATTTTCGCCTTGTTTCCCAGTTCTTCCTTTTGAGCTAGCTTTTCATCATAACTTTTACGGAGAACTTCAATTTTGTCTGTAACCTGTTTGATGAAAATATCATAGGGAAAATTAGGTGAAGGCAAAGTGATGAAAACACCAAAATAATCATCACTAACACAAAAATTCTACATCCCATTGTGTATCGCCATTGTGTTGTAGGCAAGTCCTGAATGCTGGAATACTGGAGGAAATATGTAAAAAATTTAAGTGCCACGAAGCCCATCTGAAAATTACGTCCTTAAAGCGAGAAAAAGCCCATATCTTTTCCTCGAGGGAACCAAACAACAGGTTTGATGACATGCGCTGTCAGCATGCACGTCAAACAAATCAGTTTTCGGACAGCAGATGATTTGCTGTGATAAGGTCAATTCTCCTTTAGGAAATGCTCAACCCGAGGAAGAACACTGAATTAGGAGACAAGTTTTATTCAGTCATTGTGTCAATGAGTGGCTAAGATGAATATGCAGAGTAAACAGAATATATCGCCTTACATGTTTTATTACAAAGATTACCGAAAATGTTCGTCTAAAATTATACTTCCTGCCAATTTTTTGTTGAAATATCAATATCATACAGGTACAATATTTCAAATGACTGCTGAGCAGTGAACTTAAATCTAACAATTGCATAAAATATCATAGTAGACTATGGACACAATTCAATACACGACTCAAATTATTAGCCACCATACTCTGGCTCATACAAAGCATAGAGCTGGCAGGGAAATGAAACCAGTCAATAATAAGCCTCCAGAAGAACAACAAACTGTATAATTTATCATTAAAAAGTGAAGGCAAAGACCTCTTTGAGTTTAGCTTTCGCCTCAGCCAGTGAATTCTGCTTTTCTTCAAGCTGTGCCTGTGCATGATGCAGTCTTTGTTTTTTTGGTTCTACAACTCGATAAATTCGACCATATACGTCCATAGCACGAACCCACATACATAGCGACTTGGCTGCCAAGGAAACACGTCCTACAATCTCTGGCTGAAAGTCTGGTTGGGCACAATATTGACCAATTTTCTTCAACACTCTGTCACTCATATTATCCTTGTCAAAGTTTACCAGTTGCTTAATAAAATTGCTTTCACCTAAAATTAAAGAAGATTGCCAAAAATTATTTTCAATGGAATTATGAAAGTTAAAAAATATCACGCGGTCGTAGTACGATGGACAACAAAGGAATCGGATCAACGCCCTGGTAGCACTAATGGTCTTCGTAAAAGAGAAGAAGTTAAAAGCGGAAGAATCGCAATTGCGCAAATAAGCTCGAAAGGGAATAGAATTTATTAGCATTTCATGTTAATACCAGCAAGGCAAATATAATGAGAAAATTAAACCATATTGAGTAAACATTGGACAATAATGAAGCGGACGGAAGGAATAAATCAAGAATACAAACTTCAAACATAAACATGAAAAACTATCTTTCCGAATACGATTAAAAGAGTACCTGTCACAAGCAAGTAAAAAGGGACAACAAAAATATACCTATATACATAAATAATTACATACATACTTGATAAAGGTTATTAAACATAAAGCTTGTAGCCAACCTCAGGACATTTTTAGTGTTTTTATACGTTTTTATTATCAATATAATGTAGTTTTTAGGTCTTTTATAATTATACATATATATATATCACAATGATATATTGAGCAAATATACCTAGCATGAACACAAGATGACAATATTTGTACCTAGTTGCCTTTTTGCCTCTGCCCAGGTCGGTTCAGCACCTCTTAATATCATGACTGCCTCCATCACTTTTTCGACCAGTGGGGGCGGTCGTCCATACGATTTTATTTCTGTCATATCCCTCTTGTTAAGGGACTCTAAAGCTTTAACAGCTTCTTCTAGAGCAGGTAATGCTTCTTTTAAATCTTGCTCAGCATTTTCAGCAATTGCACGACATTTGGCTTCCTCCTCTTGTATTTTCTCACTTCTGGTAGCCACACTCTGTTATGAAATAATGACATGATTGATGTAATAGACTTCAAAAACATAGATGAATAAAACGGAAAGGACCCAAAACGACTAAGCCATGCCTAATACAGTTCCGGATCAAAGAGATACGAAGACTGACGTTAAAATATAATCGATATAAAACAAGAATCAGTCTAGAACGGCAGAGGAACACTTTAATGTATTTTATACTTATAAACTTATATTTCAGCTAGTCAAGCTAGCCTTCTTCTGAGTTGTTACAATGCTGGGCAAAAAAATAGTGTATTTATGCAGTGTAAATCTGTTCTTTAAGTTACATCTTGACACTGAAAACAGTTTTTGCATTTCAAACATGATAAGAGAATATTCCATTCTGCATTTAATGTTGGTCTGGAAAGAACATCAGCTGGCGCCTATGACACTAGTCAGACTGGTTCGATAAGAAGCTCTTGATATCCTGCATGTGATTTGAAAAATGATAGTTTAAGAAAACATGAACAGAAATGATCGCATAATCTACAGAAAGTTTAATAAAAAGTATTCTACATACATTTCAATGCAGTTGCTGTAGTGCAACATAATTACGTTAGATGACTTGTCAATTTCATAGACACCTTGCAGATCGTTTGGGAACCAAGTCGTTTACTGGGAATAACCTTTCAGCCGCGTCATTCTCTAACAATCACTCTCACTCCATACACCTATGCTCTCTACTTTAGCATTAACTTACTTCTCAGTATTCTTTCCTAAACAAAGAAAACTTCACGGTCCCCTCTGAATGCCGTGTTTTATCTCATTTCGCTTGTAGCTTTTCTAGGTTCTTCTTAGAAGCTCTTTTATTTGTGTTGTGTTTTCATTGCAGTCAGTTTCTTGGTTAGTTTGGCCATATGGTCCTGAAAGGGTTGAGTTGCTTTCGAGATTGTTGCACCACCATACAGTGTATTGAAAACAACAAAATCTCGTATCAACTTATACATAGTGCTAATCATGTTATGTTCCACGAATAAGCTTTCTGGGTTTTACTCTTTATTACACGATTGAGAAAGCTAGATGTTCTTATCCAGAAACTGCTATAACACTATCTCACGTATTACAGCACTTCTTGGTGTTGCAAAGATTTTATCAAAGAGAAATTCTGAATTGCCTATTTGTCAAATAAAAATTAAAGAAGAAAAGCAACAAACATAAATAGATCTGTAACCTTTGATCTTTGAGAGGAGAACGAGTGCAAATAGGTGCTTAAAGAGGTACATGCGTCATAGACACAACAAAATTATCTTCGTGTGAAAAAAAGATGCAAAGCAGGTGCTATGGTAAGTTAACAACAAAAAGATTGTCATGTACGCCTAATTCTTACCTTTTGCTGGTCATCAGCATCTCGTTTCTGTTGCACGATCACCACCAAAAACTCGTCGCACTGCTTCTGAAATTGTGACACTTTCCCTTTGGCATCTTCAAGCTCTATTGACATAACTTCTACCTATAGTTCACAAAACAATGCATCATATGAAGAAAAGCGTTGGGAGATTGTTAAGTGAAAAATAATAGTTGCTGGTGGAAATAATGTAAGAGGGGCGATCCACGATGATAGTCCTAGTTTCAGAATCTATGTACACCACGCAGGAGTCTAACGAAACTTCACGATAATCAGTTCTTGCTACGTAAATTGATCATAAGGTAGTGTCATGAGAAGATCAATTACAGGAGAGTAAAGAAACCAACACTTACAGGATACACTTAGCGTTAATCAGTGAAAGGAAAGACGCCTAAAACCGTAGCACAACATAGCTCCCACGGATTTTAAGTAGAAGGGGCCATTGCAGATTTTTTGTGCATTAGAAGTATGTTAAATCCTAGGAATGGGTTCCGAGGCCAAAAATGTAGATGAAAGGTCAATTTACTATGTTTGGGCAAGATTGCAAAGGGCACGAGAAATAATGTTAGTAAATTTCTGGCATGAGTTGTTGATACATGCAACAGGATGTTGTGAGTTATTTGGAATGCAAAGTACTATACAAATAATGCAACACCATATTTAACACGAATGCAGAAGGAACCGTTGTATACACAAAACATCAAAAAAGGATGGTGTTGTCCTATCGCTATATGGAAATATCTAGTATTCGTCATAGTCTTGTCCTGTTTACAGGAAGGCAAGGAAAAGATTACGCACTGTAGGTTACCATAGAATAATCTACTACAGTGTGACTTGTTCGAATACAGTTACAGTTGGACTTGTACAGTCAAAGGAATACACCACAACCTGGAAACGTTTCGAAAAGAGACAATCTCAAGCTCTGAATAATCGCCCCACCCTCGATTGTTCTTTTTTTTTTAAATTTCCACCTAGGAAATTCCAGCCCTCCCCCTTTTCATTGATTTTGGGAATATTTTAGACCACTTTGCTTGAGTGACTTTTCATTTTGACACTTGGCTGTCAGATAAAAAAGTTTCATTTTTGCATCATATACCTTGCGTTAACTTTGAGAAACCACCCCATTGAAACTTTTAGATGTGTTTGAACATCTATAGTTGCATAAGTAGCTTCTCTGTTTGATGAATAAGAGTTACGTTCACAGATACAGTATACCTGTTGTTCTTATTTCCAAATTTTCCATCCCCCTATTATTCCAACTCTCCTATTATACCCCCCCCTGTTATTGATATCTGCTGAAGTTTCCAGCCCCCCCTTATATTCGGAACCTGAGAGCACATAGATAGGGTTACATCTCCAAATTGACGAGTTGCAGTTGCTAAGTACCTTATTCCTTGTATCATCAATTTTCTCAAGTCCATTCTTTAGTTTGTTCGCTGCATCACCGAGTTCTTTCTTCTTTTCGTTCAGTAGACTGTGGAAAGTGGAAGAGGAATGCAATAAACGCGCTTCATTTGAACACACATTTCAGAGCGTGCTTTTCCCATAAATATCATACACGATCTAAACCAGTGATTCTGATCCTGAGAGGAATTCCCTCCTTGCGGAGGATTCAGAAGTGCCAGGGGCGGAATAAGGGACAGGAAGGGTAATGGGGAGGAATGAAGCAGTGACATTTTAACCCGATTTATCTTTTGTAAAATCGCTTGTAAATTCTCATTCGTCACTTGTACATTTTTTGTAAAACTAAATAGTTTCCCAATCGCTCTCACTTCGATGGATACATTCCTTTTATCGCATCAAGTGCCAATCTTCACAATATGCAATATTCTTGCTAGTCGTTCATCATATATATTTCCGTTATGTAGATAATGGACAATTTAGAATGTAGATGATGAATCTGGAACTTCATATCGGTTAATCACTTTTTTTTGTTTTGACTTTTAGATTCCGATTTTGGGAGGGGAGGAATGGAAATGGCCTTCAACGGTTAAGGGAGGAATGGTGACTGAAAGGTCGAGAAACACTGATCTAAACAATACAATAGTGATAGCTCATTTTCTTACCCAACACATAACTATTGCTCTGTTTGATCTCTTCTATAACAGAGTCTATCTATCTATCTATGAAACGGCGTAGTTGAACTAGGATACGTGTTGTATTCATGTTAGCATGCCCTCCATTATAGTTAAATAGGCTACGCTACACATTGACTACTATTACTCATTAAAATTTCACAATCATCCTCTAAAAGGCAACATTACAGCAAATCGACTTTAACGACCAAGGAGTGTATTAAGCATTCTTAATAGCACGTTTGATGCACGCACTTTCTAAATCCATACGGGCAATGCTAACGCCACTAATAGGCCTGGAATACCACAGACGAGAGCCATGGTACCAAAATCGACAAGGAAAGTTGTAGGATACAATGATTAGTTCACGGATCCTTTCGCTATTAAAGAAAAACCAAACACAACTGTCATTTTTATGTATTCATTCAGCCTTTTAATACCCATGGATCCCAAAAACCGCTGTGCATTTCAGTAATTAGAAGAAATGTATTGTTAGAAACGTATATAGTTAATTGCAATGCTCTAAACCCATTACTTTTAGATGAATCTCTTAAACTCTCTTAAAGGATATCTTGCATAATACGGGTGTTTGTGTCAATATTTACATTCTGTGTAATACTTACGTTTTGTAACCCGCAACCAACTCAAGGTAATTGGTTGGTGTGACGTAATTGTATCTTTTCAACTCAAAAAGCATCCTTTTTGATACCTTGGCAACCGATTGATGTACAGTGACGAAGATATTTGCAACGTTAGTCTTGACCTGTTTGAGCATAGAAGAAAAGTTAATATCTTAAAGACATATACCTGATTCTGATAATTTACAAAAGTTAATGACTGGGCACAGTATAATTCTTCATAGTAAAAGATGAACAACAATGCATTCATTGCCATGATGAAGTGTCGCAATAGTCCGAAGGCACTGTCGGCATCCTTCTGACAGTGTGAAGAGGCATTGTAACTGTAGAAATCCAGTTTAAAACGTTACCCCGCTTCAGATTTAATGTCATAACCAAAGATAGGGAGTAAAAGAACAGTCCTTTTTTACGGCTGGCATAATCAACGAAACATAATGATAAGATCATTACGTTATCTTCATCATCATCATCTTGCGGCCTCAGCCGAGATAGAATTCACTACACCTTTACAATGCACCCTATCGGTCATAGCAGTTGGAAGGTTTTCCTTTATGATGGTGGTGTATCTGCATATGGTGTCTGGAAAGGTAACGTTATACGTAACACGGCATCGATTAAGATCTACAGAAAGCCCATCAAAAACTGATAGCACTGCAGTCAGTCGAGGTGATCTGAACAGCGCGCTAGCTAATTAAATAAATCCAGCCCTCGGTATTCATCAGCAACAGAGCCACTCGATAACAGCTGACCTATGCACAAAACACGTCAGGAGCCTTTTGCCACTTTGGATGACCAGGTCACTGGTGTATGAAACTAGATACTACCAGATTGCCAAACCGTACATCAAATGCGTCATTCGTGTCACAGGAGATATTCGGTTACTTGATGTAAAAGCATGCACAAAATTAAAATTGATGTAAATTCAATCCAAAATATATCTTATATAGTAATGATACAGTACCCAACGAGCTATAACTTATCTCAAAAGGTCACTTTTATTATACTTTCCATACCTCGTCTTCCCCTAAATCCATATCATCCAAATACTTCTCGGCAACTTCTAGTAATGCATCTGACGGCCATTCGCTGAACCAGTCAATAGTTGTGCAATTGACCAAAGAGGGGTACTGGCGAATGCGATTTCTGTACGTTGAAATCAAAGATTACAGATTAGGGTCTATGTGAACTCGATCAGTACCAAAACTGAACCAAATTAAGAATTGCAAGATAATTTAATTGCACTCGCAAACATATAATACCATATGTACGCGTCCAAATAAAGTGATGTTATTGGAATTATAAAAGGAAGACATATGAAGTAAGAACGTCACAATATTTGAACAAAGAGGTTACTAAAAGACTTTTTATTGGGAACTTTGAAGGTCGCAGGCCGCAAGGGGAAAGAAGGAAAGAATTACTATAAGGCTGGAATTATCTAGAATTATCTAGAATTAAAATTAATTAAATTAAAAATATATATCTCTTGCAGGCTACAGCCATATAACGGAACCCGTTCTTGGGAAGAAAATCAAGAACAGAATAGTCAAATGTGAGGTAGAAGTAGCTTTCTTTTTCAGCCTAGATTTACTATGTATTTCTGCTCTATGTATTTCTGCTCTGTTCTTTCAGATACGTAGTCCTCCTTCTAAGAGAAATTGTTGACATAAATTGTTGCTGTAGCATCAGTTTGTGCACATCAATCATGGAACAAGAGGCTAGTTAACATCATAATTCAGTGCCCATAATTATTGACGGGGTTGAGAGACAAATGGTGATGCAAAGGTATATACCAAAATGATAAGGTGCACGTACGACTATTGAAGGTATATACATTAAACCAAGTATAGAGGTTAAGAAGGTATTACAACTGAATTCCATTTGAAGGAATGCGAGCTGCATAAGGCCAGCATGGGGAAGTCAGAAGAGAAGGATCCTTTAAAAAATAATGTATTTAAAAGATTGTACCTGAAAGGATCTCCAACAGGGCTCATGCAAAGGACAACATGTAAATTTCTACGAACTCTGTCAATAAAGAACTTAAACATGTTTTCTGGTGTATCAATAATTCCATCCTTCTTCGCCACTTCCGAAAGCGCAGACCGAACCTGTAAATAAAAATAAAGAATCTTGATCGCAAGCGGAAGAGACAACGTACAAAATCAAACCAGTTTCATTGGCAAAATTGAATAACATAAAGAAATTGTACGCACAAGAAAAACTAAACAGAGCAAATCTAAATTCAACCAACCATAAAAAAACACACACGATAGCAAAACAATCCATCTTACCTCCTCAAATTCATCTGGTTTATACAGGTTTGGTACTTCACCGCTACTGAGGATATTATTGATGTCCTCTAAGAAGGATTCTTCCAAGATTTGAGTGTCAGTAAAAAGGAATACGGTAGGTTTGTACTCAACTGCAGCAAGATAGTAGAGCTTTCGAAGATCTAGATAACGAACAAAAAAAAAAGGATGAACAGAGAGATCGTAGCAATAGTCTTATTTGAACCTAAGAGTGTTATTCAGAGATTTTTGCAGGCTTTTCTATTTTGAATATTAGCGAACTCTCTGAAGTGACGCGATGATGGGAACTGCAGTAGAGTTGGAGCAGCAGTAGCTACAGCTAAGTAGAAGTAGTAGTAGTAGTAGTAGTAGTAGTAGTAGTAGTAGTAGTAGTAGTAATAGTAATAGTAGTAGTAGTAGTAGTAG
>JAAAKL020013935.1:0-12204 GCA_010016065.2 Carybdea cf. marsupialis auct. non (Linnaeus, 1758) | reverse complement strand
ATTCTCGTCTGAAGATCGTAATAAACGTGAAACTCAGAGTCACGAGGAAAGAGGTCTAGTTTTCTTAGTCTATGTATAAATATATGTATGTAGGCATTATTTGTGTTTTTGATTTTTCTGATTAGCACCAGAATCTTCAACATTTCTTCAATACTTTCGTATCTCGCATTCCATTGAAAACAGATTCGACTTGGTGATTTAAATGAGGCTGGAATACTGAGAAACCTTTATAAAAGATATTATGAACACACGATATACGTAAGTACTTAGTTTGAGTAATTTTACATTTCGACAGCCTTTGTTTCGACCAAGATTTTAAAATGGTTTAAAGTTTGATGGCTGGGTGTCTAGAACGTGACATTTCGCAATAACGTTTCCACAATTTTTTATTTTTCATTACTTCAGAAATTCCTTCGTACCAAACTGGATCTAGTCTAAGGTAGCAACTGAATCAGAGCAATCTTTAGTGTCCCCACGTGCGACGCGTGTTTTTATCACGGTATCTCTTTCAGTCAATTGTAGGATTTCGGTTCATGTCGGGCATTAAAAATCAAATCGCCATACTAAGACGTAGTATTCGAGAATCACACTCTGTCTCAATGCAGCCATTAGCTCAAGATGTGACAGTCCTTTGCCACAAACCTCAACTGAAATTTATTCAAGATTTTTAATTACGAGCAGAGCAGGGTTGTTTTATGTTTCGCATGAAAGCCACGTGACTTGAAATTTCTGAGTATTTACTTGCCTGTTATTAGTGAAAATTGTAGTTATTATTCTGGAAACGCTATCAGGAATATTTTGTATTTATTGCTGAACCACTATTGCATAGAAATTTACATCGAACGCATAATTTCGTAGTTTTTGGCATAATTAGGCATACAAAACCACTTCTAAGCATCAACAGTGTTACTTTCCCACCATACCTCTCGTGTGTTATAATTTTTTTGTTTTGATTTTACAAGGAAAAACTATTGCTAAGACAGGCACATTCAACAGCATGACAGAGCATGCAGAACTACTTTTGATTGGAAACTTTAACACATAAACAATCGTTAAAGGTGAAACACAGCGATCGATTTATCTCAGAGCGTTAAATATTTGAAATGTGTTGTCCTCCTACTCCGTCACGTTTGGAAGCTTCCTTATTTTATGTAAGCCAGTTATACATGCAGAGGACGCATAGCGACAGAATATCTCCAATGGATTTTGTACCTAGTGCACAACTGAAGCAACAGTTCCGTCAACGAGCCGAGTGACAATCGGACATGTTTGTCATAAAATCATGATACGATGCTCCCACAAAGTAAAAACACGTTTGCTGGAAACTGCATTTCGCTATTGAGAGGTGTGTGCAATCCATTCTGAGGAGAACAGAAATACAGATAGTTCATTTGAATCAGGGAAGACTAGGGTATAGAATGCACATGCACAGGAGAGCGATTATTACTGCTTTTCTGTACCATTTTCCTAACGCAATATGAAAATGGGTACACCATTTTGCGGCATGTAAGAGTAAGGTAAAAGTATAAAATGGAGTTGTTTGGAAATCCTTGAGTTTTCTGTGCTAACTTTACTTTAATTGTATCTGTGTACCCCTGTCGCCAGTTTTTATGGATGGGAAGCAGCAGAGGACTGTTTATATCATAGATGTGGACATCTGTTGTTACGTTAGTTAATAGTACACTTATCACACACGACAAATTAATGTTTTTCCAACTTTAATACTGTTGTCCATTGCATGTGTTCCACCATTTGTTTCCCACTTTCTTTATAGACGTACACCGGATCAATTCTGATTGCCGTTAATCCGTACCAAGTCTACCCTATTTATGATGCGGAACATATAAAGAAGTATCAGGGTCAAAAGATCGGAAAGCTTCCTCCTCATATTTTTGCTATCGCGGACAATGCATACTACTTTATGAGGAGAGAAGTGCATGACCAGTGCATTATTATAAGGTATGCCTTGTATTGATCTCTTGAATGAATGGAGAAGCCACATTCGTTACCTTTTCATTAATCAATAAGTGCGTACTATAAATAGTTGCTTGTTTTTATCAGTGCTTTAATGAATACGACTTGTAAAGGCGGTGTTTTCAAGAGGATTGTAGGAATAACCCCAGTCCTTCGTAGGCGCAACATCGTACCATTCGTAACGGTGCCTCAACTGACGACTCTACGGTCTCCGATTCTTTCATCTTATATTCACGTACCACGAATGAATGTGACATCAAGTTGGTTTTCTTTATCACGTTTTACATTGGGTCTTGTTCACGTTGGAAGTTGTTGTATCTTGTCCGTAAATAACAATCACATAACGACAAAATCGCTCGAGCTACTTTGTTCAACTAGCTGAGAACTCCATTCCCTTTAAATTTCGTTCAGGCGACCATTTGCTTTACGTATCTCGTTCACTAATATTGATGTTGAATTCTGTTTAGACAAGCTTCTTGTCCATCACGCTCTCTGCTTATGAGTTCCATAAGAAGTCGTCTTCTAGTTTTCGGGAGCTCGATCCCACTACCCTTAGGCTGTGACTCGAACTGTCTATCCTTAGGTCAGTACTCCTTTCTTGTCCAATTTTTGTGATGGTTAGCTGCATTTGACACAATAACAAAATTCGACATCATTTGGGGTAAATTCGAATGCGGTATACAATGTGCTAATTGTGATGTCCAACGAGCTGAAGGATACCTTTCTAATTGTTGTAGGAGTTCTGTTTGTATGAGAACATTGTTATGTTACTCCTCTCCGTCTACGCCCTACTTGTCGTCGTACATGGGTGGTCCTTATCCCAGATGTCTTGATGATGACGGATTAACTTTATGAAAAGATTTATTGTTATGATATTAGGCGTGACTAACATGTATGTAAGTAATGAGCAATATCAGTTGTGATTTATGCAAAGTAATAACTTGTAGAAACTAAGAAAGTGTCTAAATACGAAATGTTGGAGGGAAATAGCTGTTTCCTAACCGTGGTCATTTTGGCTGTTGTTGAACCATGTGAAATGTTGAGAGTGAAGTATGAGCTCCACACGTGCCTTTTCTGTTTCGTTTACAACAACAGAAATAAAAGCTTTTATTTGAAACACATTGAGCCGAATTTCCAATGCCACAAAACGTCAATCACACTATAGACTCATCTTGGTCGTCAGGAGATTGATTTAATACACACTGAAAATTCTTGTGTGTTGAGGATGTAGCGCCACTGAACTTGCCTCTTTTCAGAAATATATCTTACGTTCGCAACACATGCAGTACCACTACTCGTTTCAATGATCAGTTAAGGAAACAGTTTTTCTTTTATTCATATATTGTAAAGAAGGCGAAACATTTCAATATGGTATTTAAAACCAAGTATTGAAGGAACTAAGAGCTCAAAAATTTCTATTCTTACAATTATTCGTATTACTGACGCGCTGGCCATTGTGCTGGTTCCCTCTTTTTGTAGTGGCGAAAGTGGCGCAGGGAAGACTGAATCAACCAAACTAATACTGCAGTATCTTGCTGCAATAAGTGGACAGCACTCTTGGATTGAACAACAAATTTTGGAGGCCAACCCGATAATGGAGGGTATGTTCTTGTTTTTCTTTTTTCTGCTTACTTTTATCCTTCGAGTAACTACTACAATACAGATTAGCCAAATACCATTCAAATAACTCAAATATAGCAGGCATCCCTTGATCATCTTATGGTTCATTTTCTAAACTCGACATTGTTCTCGCAATTTTTATCCACAGAACATCATTCCGATGCTTCCTTGCTTTCTTTCTTTCTTTCTTTTTATTCATTCTTATTTTCTTTGTCTCTTTCTTTGTTTTTTGTTTGCTTCTTTTTTTGTTTGTTTGTTTCTCTTCTTTCTATTTATATTTCTAATTTTTAGTCATTTTGTTTGTTTCTTTGTTCGTTTCTATATGATTTCTTTGTTTCTTTATTTTTTCTGTTTTTCTTTTTCTGCATTTCTTTCTTTCTACGTTTCTTGGTTTCTTTATTTGCTTGTTTTTTCTTTCTTTCCCTCAGTCGTTCTTATACATTCGCTTATTCTTTCTTTCGAACGTGTTAGTTTGCCGTGACTTTCCAGGATAGTACTTACACTAATCGTTGCCAAAGGATTACTAGTTTGGGCTATGGTATTTCGAAGCTGTCACCGAGTAGAAATTCCTATATGGCATTGACTTCCCTGACTGATTTACAAACGATCTGGTGCGGTTTTGGTGTTAGGGACTATGGGCCGAATCAAATTTACGCGGCGATATGACTTCATGCTTCGCCAGGTAGTGTAGGTATTATCGTTGTTTGGACAGTGCGTTGGTTTTAGTTTCCAATTTTTCACTTACTTGGCAGTTAGACGAGTATTGTTTTCTTAGCATTGAAGCGCAGGTGCCCTTGCAGGCGCGGGGCCTTAAACCATGGCCCTAGCGGCCTCCCCCTAAAAACGCCGCAGCAAACGGCAAGAACGATCTTTCCAGTGATCAGTGACCGTAATTTTCTGTTGCAAACCCTATATACGCAAAAATGGCATCACGTGCCTCTCGCGAAGTCTAAAAATATGTTATTTATATTTATACCTTTTAAGCCTTAGATTTGGCCAGATACAAGAACAAGTTAAATCTAAGCTAAGCCATAGATCAAAAGCATAGGTATGCTTGCCAACACGGACTATAATTTAGCGTCTAGTAAAAGTCAAGTAAAAGTTTGGGGATATAGAGCCAATCAGTTGATTATAATGATTTGAACATTGTCAATGTAACTGGGCTTTACGCAACCCGTACTTCCATCGCACAGAGCCAAAATTTTGGGGGTTAAAAGACAGTTTGAATTTGAAATCATCTAGCCTTAGGTCAAGATTTCTGTGTGTTTTTGGAAAATGTTGTAGAAGTTGGGAGTAGTAGAGGTGATGTATTAACGGAATACAAAGCCCAGTGAAGTCTATAGAAAGAGGCATGAATCTACTGGTCACCTGGACCGGGATTTATGACGTTGGCTCATCTAAATAGCCTGTGAAGTGGTTCTCCTTGCTTTAGGCTTAGAGGTGAGGTTCCCAGTTCTCAGAACTATACAGCATGCTAATTTTTATTCTCGAGCGACTTTCAGCCTTCACATCTGGTGATCTATTAGTTCAAAACGTGTATAAAAAATGGAATAAGGTAAAGGTAAGGTAGGAATTCAATTTGTAATTTCTGTTGGATTGTAGCCTTTATTCACTTCATTCTTTCCTGTCATGTATTCCAGACAATAGGTGGATAATGTGTTTCTAAATTTCGTTAGGAGTCGTGTCAGTTTGGACCACTCTGAGCATTGATGTATTGTTGCTTCTACCTTCATATTCTAGCATTTGGAAATGCGAAAACGCTACGTAACGATAATTCGAGTCGTTTTGGGAAATACATCGATGTCCACTTTAGCAGAGACGGTGTCATAGAAGGAGCTAAAATAGAGCAGTACTTGCTCGAGAAATCAAGAATAGTTGGGCAGGTAAGACAGTACTTTTGCGCAGGTATGTAGACAATTGTCGTTAAACCAAAAGCTACTACTTTAGGCCTTCACTTACTGTTTCATTACTTACCCTTAAGCAGCCGGCCGCATAGATCTTTTTATTGAACCCATTTTTAACGACATATGCTATAAAGCACCTTCGCGGTACGTCTCTAACAAATATGTTCTGGACATGGCACCTAAAGCTTAACACTCCGAGGTTGGTATTACCGGATTAGATTACTAAAGGATAGTTGATCTCTTTTAGGGCATCGTGTCCTCATAGAATAATAAAGCCTGGGCCATTCCTTATGGGCGTTATATGATTTATAAGTGCATATAAAACACTGATCGATATTCTCCTTGCGTTAGGACCAAACCATAGATCTTGTATCATATCCCCCAGTTCATCAGCCACGAAATGTTTCATTTTGTTATATTTGCAGCGTGTCTAAGTTGCCTAACGCTTGATACTCTTCACAATTTGTCTCATAATATTCGTATTGCGTTAAGCATCCTGATATGAGTAGAAAGCAGATGGAAGAGTCTTCCGTTAATGCAATTCGTGAAGAATAAAGAATTGGGGCTTTTCACGTTTCTATAATACGTGGGAGTAGATGAATATATGGGACCAAATGGACAGTTGCATGGATTGAAGGGGACCCCAATCGAGACGCTTTTGTACAAGTTTCAGACGGATTATATAATCCTTTTCAATGGATGTGCTTACTTTGTTGCTTTAGATGCTAACAGGATGACAGCATCAATTGTCCCGTTGTATTTTTAGATTTTAAAGCTATTTACTTTAATACGTATCAGATACATTCGGACCTGTAAAGAATAGTATTATATCAGGCTTCAGCATGAAACCAGTTATTTACATTCGAATTAGATTTCCAAGGATCAGTTGCATTGTTTATAAATGTTACACGACATATATTGTGGAACAAACTCTGTTACAAGATGTATCACAAATTGCTAATTGGCCTTAATTGGGTGACATTTAAGATATCTTAGGGAAACGTGCACGACAATTTTTATACATAGCTACCTTTTACTAAGTAGGTCGTGTTTTTATCTTCATAGTCCCTAGGGGAAAGGAACTACCACATCTTTTATCGGATGCTCGAGGGAATGACTGCATCAGAAAAAGAATACCTGGGTCTGACGACTGCTAAAGACTATTATTATTTGACTCAAGGGAAGTGTTTGACATGTGAGGGGATGGACGACAGGGAAGAGTTTGCTTCTATACGAGCTGCAATGAAGGTAACGTCTTTTGATGTCATGTAACGAGTACGTTAGTTGAAATTAATCCCAAGTTCAGGTATTGAATTATCACTCGTAGCTATGATGTCATTGGTATTACTATGCGTTTCTTTGTTCATGCCGCTCCTTCTTCTCTTCAAGTTGTGAGCAAGTGACTTGTCTCTGGTATAAAGTAATGTCTTTCATATGATCACTAAAGCATTGCTGACTCACTGTATCAAAAAGATATAATGATCATGGTCACAGTTTCTCTAGATATCAGGTACGTGAAAGAACAATCAATATTTGGCTATATGCAGAGTCATTCGTAGTAGTCGATTATTGTTTGGAGAAGCCTCATACAACTGTCTTTGATACCTAAGGTCTCACGTATAATGGGTATGTTCGTAGGGCAATAATGTAACGAGACACACCTCTGTTGTCGATATAGCGTGTGATAGCCTTCTCTTATCAAGGACCGCTATGGTATTTTCGACATTTTGAAAGATGTGAACGTTGTGGAATCATTTTAGAAAAAGTGGAATTGCGGGCAGCACCTTGTCAGTGTACTCTGAAATATTCTGTCAAGGGTATGGTGGGAGATATCGTTTTAATATTAAGTCGTGACATTTAGTTTGGATTTCTTGAGTAGAAAAGGGACATATACATGAACGTTCTGAGTCAACCTAACGGTAACATTACTATGAGCAACGCTTCACATCCAAATAACGCTCAAAGTTTAACATTGTCCAGAAATTATCGTCTAAGAGGTTTCGACAGTGGACTCTCAAATTTCGAGTGGGACTGTTATCATTAGGGTAGCAAAATTTTTGTGTGTATTGTATTAATAAATTGTCTGCAGGTTGTAAAGTAAAGAAAACATAGAACTGAGCCATACAACACAGAACAATCATGATACAAATGCCCTACTCTGATACATAGCACCTCCTGTTACCATTTATGCTCCAAGTGTATGTGATTTTAAAGGAAGAGATAGAGTTGTATTAGGTTGTTGAAAATAACAGCTCTATGAGTGATATGTTTGTTGCATTCATGTTACCAAAAATCATGTAAGTTTTAAGCAACTACTGATGGCCGACATGCGCCTTTGTTTTGCCGATAAAGAGAATTTGTTAACAACCTACGCGTGTTTCTCATATGAATTCGCTGAACGTCTGACACGTTCAGAACCTGGTCTTTCACTAAAAACCATAGCGCATAGTACATATCCTTCAATTGCAAGAACTATTGCTACAAATTGTTGCAGGGTGATTTCTGTATGAGAAATCTGTTCAACAGAAATGCACATTTATTACACTTTACAGTCTCGATTGATTTCACTTTAACTGTAGAGAGAACGCACCAAACATGGGAACGTATGATGTCAGGGAAGTAAAAGAAGGTTACAAGAAGGTGAAATTAATGATGCCGTGACTTCCTTTTTCAATATTCGACGTTGTTACTGACTATGAGTATTCAATCGTTAGTCTATGAATATTGAGATAACTCCTTCTACATAAAAACATGGCATGGTCTTCAATATGTGTGCTGACAATTAGCATTTACAAAACGATGTCTTTTGTATTTTCTTTGGGGGTTACTTTTCATTAGACAAGCAGAAACTCGAAATGTTAAAAGAGGATTGTACATCATCGGTAGTAACTTCAATAATATTTATTCTTTGTTTTACTTTCAGGTTTTGTTATTCAACGAGGAAGAGACTTCTGTTATTTTCAAATTACTGGCAGCCATCCTTCATCTTGGAAACATTAATTTTAGAGGTATGTTTTCATATGTGCCATCAAAAATGAGTATATGAGGCGAGCATTTTTTGTTGAATTGCGAGTTCAGAGCTAGGAACGCTCTAGCCTCAGTTTTGCAGAAGGTATTTTTTCAGTTACGATTTTCAAAGAGGAGCGAACCAGAGAAAGAGGATAACAAGGTGATACCGTACTAGAGAAAGAGAGAGCTCATAACGTCTAGAATAATTCTTGTCGATCAGTTGCTAAATTTCGATTACTGATAGTGGCAGGCAACGTAAAACCGTCACGTTAATAGAGTCAACAGATCAGCGAGTATAATCTCCAGAAATATCAACTAGCCCTTGATTTGACAGGGGTTCTGCGAACAGATTACAGACGACAAGTAGTATTATATGTCGCCCCCAAGGGTGCTTTCCTCATCCCTAATACCCGAAAACAAACAATTTGAAAGGTGAGATACTTGGCACGTAACTTGCTATAAGCTGCACGGTTGGAAAGTATGTTGTTAGCAAATTGTATGTTGTTAGACTGCTTTCCTTTTACTTATGATCTTGACACTTTTAAATCTAATGTCAATCACCATCTACTTGGAAATTTTTAATTTTTTTGTCTGTAATTGCATCTATTTTTCTGTTTACATTTTAGTTCTACTTCATTCAAAGTAACTCAATACCTTGAAGTGGCAACCCAGTCTTGCATTGAGTGAAAGATTACAAAAAAGTGCAAAAAAAAAGTTTTTGTTTCAAATTAAGATGATCACTGGATTCTAACTTTTTATTGCTTTTGGTGGACTCAATTACAGTGAAGACAGCGGTTTCTATTTCGATTTCTCCGATTTACTATTTGTTTTCTTTCCTGTAGCAATCCTTGAATCGAATCTTGATGCCTCAGAGGTCATTGACATGAGACCAACGAAAGCAGCGGCAGCACTTCTTGAGGTATGAAAGTAACGGAAATAGCACGTTAAAAACGTTTTTGTACGTCCCTTTAATTATGAAATATGAATCATTGTTCGTGGCAAGGTTATAAGCTGACTTTCTAGACATCATGGATTCTTATTGCACGATTCGGATTTTCACTGTTGACAGTTTACAGCAGTTCCACATTCCTTTTCTGTTGTGTTAAAAAGGGTCGTTGTGGTAGTGTCCAACTCGACAACTAAACAGCTAATTAAACGTCATGCATCATTACCTTTCGAAAACAGCAGCCTCTCCCGATACGCAGAGAGAAAGTGATGACGTCACACATCAAAAGTTTTAGTTTTAGTACAATTTGACTCTAGATATCTAAAGGCAATCCTAGAATAGGCTCTTTCCCAAAATACCAGACCTGTAGTATATAAAGTGTTTATATTAGAGGCGTTTGAATCTGAAAAGTCTCTGGCCAAAACTCTGTTGATATTCCTTGGTTCATTTCCTTAGGAACCAGCATCAATAATAACGTTTTGTTAGAAAGATTGAAAAGTTTGAAACCTGATATCGCGGTGTTGGGAAAAGGCAAACTTTGGGCATTGACCCTCTTACTAGGGCGACATGAAAACTGAGTATTTATTCCCTGATTCAAACATTTTCAAAATCGTGACGTCACACTTTCCCTCCGCATTGAAAGGTCGTCAGCATAGATGTATGTGTTGACAGGCCTGTGGACTCCTTGTACGTTGGGAATGGTTTGCAGCCTTATGAAATACTTTCATTTCATTTTGGATGTTTAACGTAGATAATCTACTTCGCATACATCGTATGTCCTTGCTATACGTCTTTGCTCAAGCTCCATCTTGGTGCATGTTTCTTTCCCATTGTGTGGATGACCATCGTTGACACTAGGCATTAATTACTCGTTGATGAGAATATTACGCTTATAATGGATAGTATGGTGTCTTTTGCCTTGAAACTCTAAGTCATTTGATTCCCAAGAATCCCGACCAATACAGGTAGGCGTAAAACCGATTGATGGACAGCATCAAAAATTCAAACAAGAGAATGCTTACAGTCCTACCAAAGACAATTGCTATATACAAGAGGGAAGTCTTAATTCGGCCATTGCTATATTTGGAACGTGAGGGTTGTGTTACATGTTTCCTGCAATGTTGCAGCAGTTTGTTAATGTAGAATTTGACAACCCTAATATAGTTCATATATAGACAAAGAGAGCTCGGTTATAATTTCCCCCATTTCTTGTCGGTAAAAATCGGAATAGTGAAAGTTCAAATAAGTACTGCTGTTACACTTTGCATGACAGAGCTCAGAATTGACGGAGCCATACAAGACTCTTCCAATTACCCTTTAAGACACAGCTGCTCTCAAGAGAACGGCCACTTTTCCACACTTTGTTTCATTTTAAATCCATTCTTCTCAGCAATCATTAACGGTATCGAGATCAGGATAATCCAGCGGGGACGGCAGTAGTCTTTTCTTTCTTTTCCAGTGCACGTTCGACGGGTTGGATCACCAGATTTATGTCTTTCTGGACCCGAAATGTTTCATTCAAATACATTCTTGTACCAATAATAAGTGGTCATTACGAATAGTTTTCATCGCTTGTTACTGAAAAGCCTATAGAAGGTGCTCAGGGATGATCTGTCTGCAGGATAACGTAAGTATCAAGGGTATATGGCTAAAGGAAGGATGAATAAGATTCGATACGGCTATTCGGAAGGCTAGACTGATTTTTCACAGACCTGCCCCATATCGCGTCACTTCAATCACAAATACGTGCTGTATCATCACATAAATAGAAACAAAATGCAGGGAACTTCCCTCAAACAGTTGTGTTTTGGTGCCATTTCATGGATTTCCAGGAATACATGATAGTCGCTATTCATTTCCAATTCTCTGCCAGACATTCCTGTAAGTGAGACTTTATACCTTCTAAAAGGGGGGTCATTAACACTTTTACATCCATGCAGATGGAGTTGCCACTGAAAATGCATTATCAGCGTCTGTATTTAGGTGGCAATTACGAGTTAAAAGCGGCGGAGCAAACGTAAAAGTGCCCTATTGACCAACGCTGTTAAACGGATGACCTGTAGGTTTCCTGATAGGTTGACCTTGTAAGATACAATGAATTTATGAATACGAACCAGGACTTACTAGCTGCTTCAGAGATCCATTGTAATGGCACGGTGATAGGGGACGATAACAATTGAGTCTAACCTATGCCCTTGAAATACTGTTTATATCAATAGGACAAGATAGTGTTAATATCCGTGTCTTTATCACAGAATAATAAATATGATAACAGCAGACATGAGCTGATGCCTTTTTGTTTGTGTCTCGTAGGTACCTCATACTAAATTGTCAGATGTCTTAACAAACCGTTCCACTTTTGCAAGAGGTGAAATGATTGTTTCTCCAATAAGTGCAACTCAAGCATTCGAAGTTCGTGATGCATTTGTGAAGGGTATCTATGGAAGGATTTTCGTGTGGATCGTCAATAAGATTAATCAAGCTGTTTTTTCTCCAAAGGTAATCTACCCCGACCCTATTTCTCTGTTATGCATTAATGTGCGGTGCGTTTGTAGATTTTGTTTATCATTGTATACAGTTGCCATTCATTAGACAAGAAATCAGGCTAAACAAAAAAGTAGCACTAAATTGTATAAAGTATAGCTATACTTTATACAACTTAGTGCTACTTTTTCGTTTAGACTGATTTCTTGTCTAATGTTTAGTATTTTAAACGTCAGTCTATGTATCATTCTTTGATCCGGAACTGCG
>JAAAKL020013934.1:0-12204 GCA_010016065.2 Carybdea cf. marsupialis auct. non (Linnaeus, 1758) | reverse complement strand
AACAATGTGACGCAACATGGCGGACTTTCCCGCGCTATTTTAACTAATGGGGGCCTGTACTCGTGACTACACTTTTTCGTAATTAGAAACAATAAGAAGCTCGATCCAGTCTTTTTTAGAGATCAGTGCTACAACCTCATTGAGCACGTGACAGTGTTTAATATGAAATGAAGGATTTATGAACATCCAATCCAATAAATTGCACCTCTTAGCACATAAATCGTAGCTTTTCACGACAATGCGGATGGAAAGTGTGAGGTCATCATTTTGATGCAGACGGATGTAAATGGAGAATTGGGAGTTATTCTA
The DNA here is from genome assembly GCA_010016065.2 of Carybdea cf. marsupialis auct. non (Linnaeus, 1758). Lineage (NCBI taxonomy): Eukaryota > Metazoa > Cnidaria > Cubozoa > Carybdeida > Carybdeidae > Carybdea > Carybdea cf. marsupialis auct. non (Linnaeus, 1758). The sequence continues at coordinate 11,895 of JAAAKL020013934.1, read as the reverse complement.
GGAATAGATGGATAGGCTGATCGAACATCTCTCATTTGAATCAATAATCTTTTCGTTCTTTGAATTAGCAAGCATCACGAATTAGTCAAAAGATTCGTAAATCCTTTCCCAAATACTCTTCCGTGGTTAATTGTAGGGGGGTCGAATAAGCGGTAGAGATGGGTATTTTTTATAATGTTCATAAAATGGGGGGAGGGTCACATTAAAGTGTTATTGTAGTGATTTTTGTGATTTTACCTTAGATTTTCAGCCTTTTGGGGATCTTTAGTGAAAATGTCATAAAATGGGGGGTCATTATTACATAAAACTGGGGGTGAAAAATTTTTAAAAAGTGCATTTGATCCCCCCCTACAAATACTCACGGAAGAGTAGCAGTTGCTAACTGAGCCGAGGCATTCTTTTTCAGGGGCGGAGAACTTCTTTGCAACTGCTCTTCTATCTTTTAATGGAAAAAAGTACGCACTATCCATTTGGTGGCACACAACTGATCTATCGTAGTACCGTATTTCCCTAAATTTTCCTTACATATACGCCACATGGGGGAAATTTCTGACGTATGAAATATGGGAATTATAGGAATTTCTTGAAAGTGAAAAATTAAAGGGTGTGTCCCCGGAGGACACAAGGATTGGGGGGGTCAGTAGACACGTATTAGCTGCAAGAGAATAAGTAACTGTAGGCATGCAGTAGCCTTCCAAGACGCTAAAGGTAAGGGCAAGAGACCGAGGCACAAGTGAGTGCAGCAGTCGCTTACACGACAAACAACATCAATTTCTGTAAACTAAGGTCAGCGTCAGGTAAACAGCGCATGAGATAAAAACACTATACGCATTGTATGTTCTAATGCTGTTGGGCATAAAGTTTAAACGCTTATCACCACTCTTATAAAATTTCTATCCAAGGAAATATAATATAAATGGCTGAATCTACCAGTAAATTACAAGTTCTAATACAATAAATTCTATTATTTGACAATTTACACTATCAAATACATAAACATGCAATTGAAGACTACATAAGATTACGAGTATTTATAGAAATTTTAAGTCGTTTCTCTTCCTTAAGCGAGTTATCCCAGCAAATAGAGAGATGGTCTAGCACACTGAAGATCGACTTACTAAGTCTACCAACCTGGAATCAGTAATACTTCTATTGCAATCTCGATTAAACAACGGGTACCTGGTAATACTTGGAGAAGGATCAAGGGGGCGAGAAAACAAACTAGACACGGTACCCACCTCATTATAACGTCCTCGGGACATGACTCTATGGCGGATTAGGAAACTTTTCAAAATTACTTTTCCTTTCCACGAGAATCGACATTAGGATTATCTCGAATTCAAGCAACAACGTCATTACTTACTAAATTACTACGCAAACTAGACTCTCTTTAAAGCTTAATGAGATAGCCGAGATGTCACTATACGTCGTTTGGTTCTCTGGGAAAACACCGAGTGATATTTCAACCCACCTCTCTTGCCATAAGTAATTCGATGTCTGATAACAATACACCCACACGGGCTTTTTACGACATAAAAGGCGAATTAGTGACTTCAGAAAACCTCTTTTAATTTATAGAAACAGATCATTAAATAATTCCAGCAACATCTCCCTACGACTGTAACGTCCATCTCGTGTACTTTTTGTTACTCTCCTGTGACATCTGGGGTTCAGTCATTCGTTGATATCCGCACGTAAAGGTATAAATTTTTAACTTGTTGATTTGCGATTTCGAAGAATGCCTCGTTCCCAACTTCCCACTACTGTACCAATTTCAAGTGTCTGTCACCTTGACTAAGCCAAACTGTCCCCTACTTCATGCTTACTACAAGAATCCATCGCTAGGCAATGAAAAGAGTAACAGGGACGAACCTGATGAAATGGTTGCTCAGCACAGTATTTTCTCACGTCAAATGAAGGAATCCCTAGATAAACCAATAACTTTCTCCGTCTTTCAAAAATATCTAGGGAATCGCAACTAATAGGTGCGAAACCGTAGTACTTTTTCTACTGCTTTCATAAAACACTGGACTAACCATGTCATCGCTACTACATAATTCCGTCGTCCCTGTCTTACAAACGCTTCCATCTTTTCCGCGCATTATGGAGTGTGTGACTACCTTTACACTTCAACCATCGTGAATAAGTCACAATCAAATAATGTATCCTTCACGTAACCAAATGAATGTTTGCAAATAAATATTGGTACTGTCTTTCACGTAACCTGACTTATAGGGCCGGCGGGCTAGGGCGGGCTAGGGCGGGCTGGGGAAGGGGGCCTTCGGCTCGTACGTTAACGAAAGTACCAGATACAGTCAACATTCATTTTGACGTTGCTGGTCTCTACCCTCTCATAGTTACAAACATCACCAGCATTAGCGATGAAAGCAAGTTTATTTAGACACTCTAAAGCCAACTAAAACAAGTCAATAAAGCAAGTTTAAATATATAAAATAAAACATTCGCTATCACAATGCACGCTAGGTACTTGTCAATCTCGATGATGACAGACGCCATCTCTATTTTGACGTCATCACGTTCTAAAATTGCTGCAATTACGTGTCAAATCGAACGAATCCTGTTATAAGAATATCATGCTACAATATTGTGAATGTGAACCCCCTAAAAACAGACATATACACACCAATTCCAGCCATCCCAAGGTGCGAGTACCGTAATCTAAAAACTTTACACAGTACTACAGTCTCTCTTCAATTGTAATCTTGAGGTATGCGCTGCCCTGCAGGTTATCCTACAAATGTCAACTTTTATGTCTCGTCTCTGTTATTTTCCAAATATATTAAACTAAGAAACTTGGGAAATCCAGCAGGAAGAACGGGAAGAACTACAGCTTGGAATTGCGGAGTTCAATATGCACATCTGAGATCAGCAATTTCGTACGAACTACACTAGTTTTCTTACACGTCATTCCGATTTCTATTCCAAATGCTCATATACAAACGCCAGTCTTACGCCTTCCATACTTTCGAACATGCAGGGGACAGCAGAGGGGTCTAAATTTGAATCCCTGTTGTTCTATGTTATACCATTTTCTTACTGTCAAATATATTTGGCTCCGAATAGTACTGGCACAGTGACTCACAAACAGACAAATACGAGAATTAGAAAAGGAACGGATGAAAAATAGCGACTGTTCGAATTTGCTTTGCTACGCATGTTTCTCGCGCTCAATGTAGTGACCTATGTCACTTTCCCTTAAACATAAAGCGGTACATTCTTCAATAGCACCCCAGGAAGAGTCCTACGGCAGATACTATGTCGTTTCAAGCTTCTTATAGTACATTCCTTGCTTACCAAATAGCTGCTTTAATTCTATTTTACACGGCAAACTTTTTCGTTACTCGAAATACATACGTTGCTCGAAAGCCTTTTCTTACGGAAACTCTGTTAATGTCGCCAAACAGACATAACCTCGCCATCAGGATATCAACAAAAAACAACGTAGAAGTTGAAAACAATTTTCACATACAATTGATCTGAATCTATAGAGACTATGTAGTTAATGTTGACAACTTGCTTTCTTAAAGAAACATCGATTGACATCAGAAAATAAGAATCTGCTATTTTGTGGATAAGCACAAAAGTCGAACTAGAAGGGGTACAACAGTCCAAAATATCGGTGATGTTATCTTCTTGTGAAATCTAGGTCCTGTTACTAGGTTTCGCATATGCATGGTTTAGTATCTCAACCTTATTTACACGATCTGAAGTAAATTTCTAATGTAACGATCGATGCTTCTCTCTCCATTTCTCTTTTAAGTACACATATTTGATAGGATTAAGGTATCGAGATACTAAAATATTTCTGAGAGCTATTTATGCCAACTCTTCTTACATTCCGGAATACTAATAGGAAAGAAAGAGCAACAATGTGTTTGGAAATAACAAGGATGAATTCATCAGCATTTGGCAGGATAACTTCCAAGGACATGCTTATTCTACAGAAACTATTACGGTTTCTTTCAGGTTCAAGATTTTAGTCTCGATCTGGCCAAAGCCTCGCAAAAGTACGTCATCTTAAGTTTCAATGGTATGTCTAAAAGTTCAGATAAACAACGACCATGGCTAACACAGTCGACTTATCTCCATTTACTGTTGACGAACTTTGTAACTATAAAACAACGTGCAGTTTCGTGATCAGGATATCCGAATTCAGACCTCGTACAGTTATTCGAATCAGCATAAAACTCACCGACTTTCTCTAAAGAACCCGAGAAACAGACTGTAAGAAAATGAAGCCTAACTTTCGTTTGTAGCCTCTCTATCAAACGACGTCCAAACGAGGACTCTTCTAACCTGAAAGAACCGTATCGTGAAATCAGCGAATCATCTCGGAGCCTCTGCCCGTTAATACCCATCAAGTCAGTCTACTGCAACTGACAACTCAATCAATAGAATCTGTAACACCTTGTCCTGAATCAATAAAACATGTGTCAAGGCCTCGAAAACTAGCGCGCTGTCTCTCTCTCCCTCTCTCTCCAACCCCTTGACGTCTGTAACAAGGTTTACAATCGAGAATATCCAAGGACGAGAAGCGATGACACCCATCTCAAAGACTGCGGTGATCTAAATAACTGTCAGAGTTATCGAAAAACCAGTCTGATAACAATCACAGCTGAGATTTGCAGTAAGAAAAAGAGCAAATCGCGTGAAACAACAGAAACGCACTGCGAAACGTAGATCACTAGTCTAAAACAACGCAATACAGAGGAGGTTAGAAAACAATTCTACCAAAGTACTAACTTCGCTCGACTTTCACAAGCTATGTGACACCATCCAGAGACGTACCTATCTTCAAATTTGCTGCAAGCATGCCCTTATACCTCATGCAATTGTAAAGAGATTGTAGCTATGCATGCAGAAGAAAAGAAGAGTGATAGCTGAAGATGGGGATATAGATTTCTTGAAGACTCATCGAACTCGACCATCTTAATTATAACAAGAACCACACCATGACAACTGCAAACTTGGCAAATAGAAACTTAGCACAACAAAGCTTCTTGGGTCATAGATGAACAGGTCTGCAAATGACAAGCACAAGAGAAGGGCGAAAGCTTGACACTATAGGCACTGAAAACCCAACATGAAATAACACTGAATGTACAATCCTTCAAAGCCAGAATAAAAAGCATTTTCAGTTATGGGTCTGAGTCGTGGAAGATAACAAAATCAACCGAGAAAAATATAACCAACACATAGATACAAGTAACTGTGGCATGCCCTCTATGCAAGTTGAAAAAATACATGCCTAACTAATACTTAAATGTTAATCTCCCTACTGCGTCCGAAGTAATCACAAAAGGGACACCTGCTGACGGCCACCTATTTGGGAGAATAGCACCAACTTAGTGAATCAAAAGGAAAGAAATAAATGAAAACTGATTTATTAGAGGAAAATCCTAGCCTGCAGATCGCCGTCTCCCAATCATCAACTTCCCATCTACGTAAGGCCTCTTTTCTTGCAAGTCACAGGACATACAACATGTTTTATAACGTTGATCAGCACAAAATAATTTCCTTTTGCCTTTAAGTTTCGTTTAAACATCCTCTCAATTTCATAGCTATCGTGGACATTAAAATCCCTGACTTGCAACTGATTTCTGCTTCAGCGGTTTTCAGATCCTGATACAGATGTTGTGGAACCATCAGCTTCTTCACCTCGTACTCTAGCCAAAATAAACGGGTATAACGTTTAAGACTTCAACTGGATAGTCTCGCTTTGATAAAGCCGTCTCATTTTCAAAATTCGATGAGATTTGTCCCGCAAAGATCTCTGACCTCGTACCTATTCCACTCCAGAAAGAATTCAGAATGAGGCAACTAAGCTAAATGGTCCACAACATGGCTACTACTAATAAAAATTATCATGGATTTAAAGCGGTGCGATGAAAACTGGCATGGCTACATAACATCCTGTGTTCATCATAACATCCTCAACTATCTTACGTTTTGCCTACCACCTATGAAACCATGGATGGAGATGTCACGGTAGTAGCATAAGACTGTTTTGCACTACCTGGCCTGACGTTAAGACCTCTAGAAGACAAGCCACACTCATTTCATCTTACAAGCATAACGAGAAGCAATACGCTTCCAATTCATTTCAATCTGAGGCTAAATCATGCTTAATAGTAAACCTCTTTTCTTTCAGTAAAAGAAGAGGTTAACACTGTTTGATTGCAACCTCTATTAAACGTCAAAACCACACAGCAATGTTCTGAAATCAATTCAAATGTTTTCATGAACATGACATTGACTTTCGAATGTTTCGATATTCATTTGAATTATTTACTTGTTATGACTTACAATGTCAATTAGAGTGTTGTGTGCAGTGTTAATAATTCACATACAGTTCTCAATCTCATATTTTTGTGATTTTAAAAAGCATATAATGAGCAATTTAAGGCTGACTTAGACGCTACGATTTGTCGGGCCGACTCAGTCACGTGAACAATCCAAGATCCGTCGTACGTGTAATAAGCCTTTACGACACGCTCTACGACTTTGAGCACTACACAGTCCTTTCGCTGGTTTGTTTGTCATCAAAAACGTCGACTATGCTAAAATTGGAAATAAAACTCTTTTATTCTCTATTCTTTGATCTGCCTACAGCTTGTCCCTACAAGACGCTCCTAACAGTAATGGACTCTCTGCTTTGTGTGAAAGGCATGCTTTGCATCGTGACTTCAAGGTGTCCATGTAAAAACTTTGAGCCACAGCCACAACATCAAAAATCGGGAGTGAATCTGTTCCAATGTCACAGACTTCCTAAATAACGGCCCGACTCGTACTGAGATCAACAACAGGCTCCTGAACAATAGACGTACGTCATACCAGCTGTGGGTCGGCCCAACAAAATCGTAGCGTGTAAATCAGCCTTTAAAAGAACATGCTGCTTTTGGTGTTTCACATACTGTCGTTATACACCCACGAGTTTCGACCAGTGTATTCTTTCCAGAGAATGCAGCTGAAGTTATATAAACAATTAACTGCAATTAATGCACCATGAAGTTCAAGACAAAATAGGCACCGGCACTTCATACAAATTATAACAATCCTTCTTTTGAACCGGAAGAAGGCAAAGTTTATGAACGTAAGTACGTCAACATCTACAATCTGTCGATTCCATTGTTATGTTACAAGATGCAATGAGAAGTACGATGTAATGAAAAATCTTTTTAGAAAGGTCATTGGCATTACTGATAAGAGCAAAGGTACAAAGCAACCTTACGTGCAAAAACGTCACGGCTATACTCAGGGACGTCGTATTTTATAGCACCGGTCTCTAGTAGATTTCTGGGTGAAAAGCCTAAGGCTGATTTTTTTCATAGAATAAAATTTTCGAGGGTCCCGGGACTCCAACCCCGTCTACCCCCCTCTCGACGGTCCTGATTATACTGTACAGTTCAAAGCTGATGCTATTTATGTATGTGACGATCCAAATGAATCACAATCGACAGAGGCACATTTGGAATGTCACAGAGTCAAGTTTCACGTTGGTTGAAATTGTCGTAAAATCTGCAAAGATGCAAGTGGTAAGTTGAGGAAGTTACAGCATAAAGGAAAAAGATTACAAAAATACATGGACTTGTATCAGAAGCTATGGCAAGCTTTCCAAAAAAATGAAGCAAATGGTAAACGAGCATCCATTCATTGGTTATGGACTAAGGCAAGAGTACTCGAAAAAGAGTTAACTGGCTCGGGATACATGCATAAAATTCAATATCAGGATGCATACCAGAGATCAAAACAAGGAGGGCTAAACCAGAAATGTTTAATTCCACGAAAAAGTGGCACCGTACCTTCTGTGAGCGATGTATTAAGGCAGATGCTGGAGAAGACTATGATAAAAGTTGGGCTAGTTTTACCGCTGAAGAACGGTTAAATATAGATCAAAGCCCTGTCTTTCGTTCTTGACGAAAAGAGAACGCACAAATATGTACCATCCACCCTTGCAGTGGTTTGGACAAACGTCAATGCTCTTTACAGGTGATGTTTCATGTTGAAAGAAAACAGGTAGCCATATTTGTCATTACGGGCGAAAAACAAGCTTGGCATACTGATGTATACATGTTCTTTCCATCAAATGGAATAGGTAGACGCTTTGTTCAGTATATCAAGAGAGAGAAATGCTGAGTAAGTTTGTTTTTACTTTGTGAAAACGTGGAAGCACGTCAACAGGAAGAATTTAAGGTTGTTATTTCAAATCACTGTGGGCTAGTTTGGTTTGAACTGCCACATGGGGCAGACTTGGAGCAGACTTATGGCAGCCTGTGAACGCAAGATTTGCCCAGGTTCTTTATCAGGTACTTCGGATGAAGCAGCGTGATTGGCTTGAACGCGGTAATGATGAAAATCGATGGTTTTGTCACAAGAACCCATTTAGCGCAAAAGAATGAGGCATTTTGATCACATGATGGGTAGACAAAGTATTGGAAACATGCCCTCAGTATGATACATTGTAGCTGAGTTGTTAGCACAAAAGTGGTTGTCTTTTGACAGCTGATGGAACGGGCAACCTTCTCGTTAAAACTGAGAGAATACCACATTACTCAGTGCCATCCCCTACAGAGCAAACCCCGGCAAGGTACAAGCCCCCTGCTGATGTTTGTGAAGCCAGTGCTAAAATGATTGAAACATCTGAAGACAAAACAAAACTTTTTGATAATGATGAAGAACTTCAAGACAAAGACAGAAGCATTTTTAAGACCATAAGATTCAGACGTACTACCTCAAGTAATTATAAGAAAACATGTCTTTACAATTATTACACCTCCTTGAATGGTTTATAAATTTATTGCTCATAATAGTTTAAATAATTTAGTAGAAGGTGATTCGTTACGTATGATCAGATACTTAGAAAAATGATGTTCAAAGGTTCTGAACTTTCACATTATAGCTAAATAACAACGGTCGCTTTGAATTAATCTTTTAAAAACTGTAAACTTCTTCTTCAACCAATGCGATTGGCAACTGCAGACAGTAATGTTCTAGTATAATGCTCATTTAGCCCGAAATAGTTATAAAGTAATTCGCTACACTTGTTCCACTTTATCCCATATTAGTTTAATTTTGTTTCTTGTATAATTTTGTTCCAAGATTACGGTGCATGTTTTATATGAAATCATGTGTCCTACTCCCAACTTTAAACCAGTGTTTCTTTTAATACGTTCCTCGTGTTTACTCCATAAGTACTTGAAATAAAAATATTGACATCACTAAAATACAGTGAGCCTCACAGTTTGCCTATCGTTATGCTCATTATTAGAGAAACTCGAGCATCAGTAAGATTGCAAGCTCTATGCTTATAAAAAATGAGTGTATTACAAACACTGATCTCTACAAAAAGACAGGATCGAGCAATCCCATTGTTTCCAACAGGGAGAAAGTGTGTTCTTGATTATCAATCCCCATAAGTAAACAACAGCGCGGGAAGGTCCACCAAGTTACGTAATATTGTTTGCAAGCTGTGCTTGATGGGGACCGAAATGGAGTGCAACGACTGACTCCACTTTGAAACGGAAGATGCTCGATCCAGTGCTTTTTAGAGGTCAGCGATTACACATGAAGAGTATGAAAAACCTTACTAAATTATGTACAAGCTGCAGTGACTAAGCAAATCCCATGAGACGAAAAAAGCGCGTGGAATAATTGATTCAAGTTTTAACAGCGAAGAAGCAAATTGGGTCAATTCGGTACCATTCTTCTTTTCATAAAATAACTGAGACGATTGTGCCATTTACTTCAATGGCATTCATAGCTGAAATTCTGCAAACAGTGGTACACAACCTCTGTTCAGAACTACTCCTTTTTGTTGTTATGGTTTTTACGCTTGTCGATGGCGACACAGTGGAATTCTTCAGGCACGAAAGATACATCTATCTCCTTAACTGTTTTCCTCGAAAGATGCAGCCTTAAAGTTGGGCTACAACTTTGAGCAGTTAGGTAGGCATATCTCGCTAATGAAGAGGCTGCCTTCAAAGAGAATGGATCACTGCCACTACGTCATTCCTGCGCATTTGTCGGAGAGCATAAGCGAGATTTTCTAATGTCATATTTGGAAACTGGGAAGAAATAGATACGAGAAGCTTTTCTGTTGGGCTTGATGACCCTATCGGTGACTGGCTACTTTCCAGATTCCTTATATCTGTCATTCCGAATCCATACATACTGGCTAAGTCTCTCCAATCCCCAAGAATAGGTTTTCGCTCATTGATACCATTTGCAATTGTCTCCAATATGATAATATCGGCATCCTGAAGTAGCATGTTCAACGGTATATTATACTGGATACAGTGGTCTTTTACCCTCTTTGAAATAAGTCTTTGCTTCATGGTTGTAGATTCAAGTTTTTGTATGATATCTCCAACTGTTACATTTCCCAAATAGTTCGGTATCAGGTCGTGTAATAATCTGAAAGCAGGAGTCTCTTGGATGTCGATATGACGGGCTGTTTTTACCAGTTCTGCATCTTTTAAGCCTAAATAGCGTCCTAAATTTTTCCAGTTTCCATTGGGGTGGTTAGGGTCTAGTCGGAGGGACAATTCTCTACGTTCCCCCAGACCAAGATCGCTTATCAGCCGACTACCTATGTAAATGAAAATGATAACATTACAAATACAAAGCAACTGAAAAACATAGTGTGATAACTGAGTTATAAAAATGACATCATTACTTACACGGCAAGGAATAGTATCTTAAAATGGACACCTTTAACCTATCTGTTACCAATTGTGCTCATGTTGAGTGCATATATACGGCAATGGGTACTTTTCAGTAAGAAAACCGACATCAAGTCCGAAATCAACCTTGGCGCTTTCAAATTCCTATTGCTCTGGCTAAGAATACAATAGTAACACAAATGAGATAAGTGGATGTCACAAGATCTCAGACAGAAAGAGACACTCAGAAGAAACATTGGAAAACCTTGAGTACAGCAGCTACACGGTTAGAACGATTGTCGTCTACATCATTATCATAGATGGTACAAGCCAAGATATGGCAACCTCCCCCACCTACAGTTACATGGTCTCAAAAAGGGAATCAAATACGTTCTGGTAACACTTTCACAACCGGAATAATTTTGGTGATAGATGGACACAGCATGGGTATCGTGCATCTGCAAGTCCAACTTTGTATCAAATGCTATTTCGTACCATGCAGCTGAAGGGCAATGGAGTATCAAATGTTATCTCGTACCATGTAGCTGAAGAGCTATAGAGTATCAAAAGTTATCTCGTACCATGGAGCTGAAGAGCTATAGAGTATCAAAAGTAATTCAGTATTAAATGAAGTAATTCAGTTTAAACGAAAGTCTATGTAGGATTAAAGATCACAGCAAAAGGCGAAAACTGTTGATCATCCCATGCAGGAGGGTCTTTTTGTTGACAGAGGTCGCATCAAATTTCCAGATTTTTAAACGTTTATCATATCCAATCTGATAATATATGTTTCATGACTGTATTTTATACGTACAGTTTCAATGAATTGAAGTATTCGTTGTACTTTCTATGTATGTAGGCTATGTACTGACGTTAAAGTATGCAGGTCTGAAATCTGCTTGCCACTTGTTTTATAGGGGGCACAAGAATCTGAAAACAAAAGAACTGATGCTACTTATAGCACTACTTATATTTTTTCTACGTTACTATAAAACAGCTGGTATAGGATAAAATTCAATTTTCAGTCACTGCACATTAACGTAAATTTGATCTCACATGAAAAAAAATGAAACAATCTGACGCTACGAAACGTGATTGCATTATCTTTATTATTATTATTATTATTATTATTATTATTAATATCCAAGTTTGATAATTTCTCAAAATACCAACTTAAAAAGGAGTTGTGCAAATTAAAAAAGCAAAGCCCTAG
>JAAAKL020013933.1:0-12204 GCA_010016065.2 Carybdea cf. marsupialis auct. non (Linnaeus, 1758) | reverse complement strand
TAGATTTGCTATGGTATATAGTAAATATGGTACAAAGCAGTTGGATTTGCAATTATGTGTCGCAAACGGATATGCAATTGTATGTTGCAATTAGATTTGCTATGGTATATAGTAAATATGGTACAAAGCAGTTGGATTTGCAATTATGTGTCGCAAACGGATATGCAAGTTTGTGGGTTGCAATTAGATTCGCTTTCGTGAATCGCCGTTGAATTTACAATCAAGGCTGGAGAATTTGTAAAACCCTCTTAGTTTTGAATATGATGATTAGGAGACATAAAGATCGTTATAATTTCAGGCTTCTCACTGGGCAAAATCATCCACTTTAAAGTTTTCTAAAAATTCTTCCATTTAACGTTTAGTTGCGCATAAAGCAGTTTTTTATACGGAAAATCGTAAATAATGTTAATCCTCGATTGAGAATTGGTCCACGTCACATCAATATGGAGAGTATACTGTACTTAGATTGGTCTAGAACAGCAGATCATAAGCATTTCGTCACTGTTCTTACTCAGACGTTGACACAATTTTAATCTCTTCCCCTCCAAGGACCACAATTCTACCACCAATAGTGGAATTAACTGATGTATAGAGCAAGTAGGCATAAAAGTTTCTCAGGACGCTGATAATCACTTTCCTGCTGTAGAGGCCTGAGATCAAGCGCCATAGTAGTTCTTAAGCAGCTGTAATAACGATTAGATTTACAAACAGCGAAGGTAATCATATTGTTATGGGTAGCTTAGATTCTCAAAGATTGGGATGTCTGCACAGGCAGTCACTGTTTTCCTTTCCTTCACCGGTAAAGGCACTTCTTCTTATACAAATACAAATTAATTCTACTGTATGCGGAGGGAGGGTGATGACGTCACAAATCTAGAGTTTGGAAAAAGTGAGATTTGACTCTAGATATCTAAAGGCAACCGTGGAATCAGCTGTTTCAAAAAATACCAAATCTAAAGTGTGCAAGGTGTGTAAACTAGAGGCTTTTAAATTTTAAACATGGTCAAAACCCTTCTCATATGCCTTGGGTCCTTACGTTAGGATCCAGCATCATATAATAAGATTTCGTTAGAGAGATTTAAAAATTTGAAAACTGATATCTCGGAGTTGGGAAAGGGCAACGCTCTCAATTATGTCCATTGAAGTTCTTACTAATAGGGAAACATAAATATTGAGTATTTTTTCCATAGTTCAAACACTTTCTTATGGCGCAGGTCTAATTTAATTGCGTACAGTTCAGAACATATCTACTTTCTATTTCCTTTCCCTTTTCTCCTCTTCTTCATCCACTATTCTACTTTTCTCTTGCACACATAAAAGTCAGACATTAGCATAGTTACAGTAAATACATTGAAGAATGATGAGCCATAATTTTTGCAATTGTTTGTGTACAGAAAAAGTATGAAGCAAATTAAATTATACTAAACTATGTTAGCCAGGCCAAGCCAGGGAGTCACCCTCGCAAGCAAACCACTCACCGATTAGAGCATTGAAGTAAAGATTACTGAAGCTTTTTTTTTGGAACATACTCCTATTCCCGTCTTCTTTTTTCCAATTAAATCCAGTCTAAGTCTAATAGTCTAAATACTTCATCATCGGGAGGAAATAACCAGATTTCGAAAGATAATAGAGAATTAGAAATATGCATCCTTGATACAAAATTAACAACTCTGGATGGGTTTCAGACAGGTTAACTGGCTGGACAGCAGTCCTTCAAATGGTCAAATGTCATGGCGCAGGGAGACTGGTATCCAAAGTTCCCTAGACCTCGACGTTGATGACCACCGGTTGAGGATTGGGAACTTATACCGCGACTGAAGAACTACAGTGTGTCATCATTGCAAGTCACCTAGCTCGGTTGTTTAGCACACGCACTGATTCGGGGGTCACGGGTTCGATTCCCGGTAGTAGGATATATTTCCCATTTCTCTAGCATCTTCCTAGATCTAATCTAAACAATAAAATATAAAACTTGCAAAATAAGGATTTGAAATATACGAAGTACGAATTGCCAGCTTTTAAAACATTTACGTTTTACAAACCTAACAAGATCAAATTAGGAACGCCTACAAGTTAACTACTTTGTTAAATCACAGTTGTGTTGACCACAGATCTCAATTTGCGCTCATGAGGCATAAAATTAAACAAGATATAAAACTATACATGTGCTGTTTCACATATTTAAAGGTGAAGACGATTGACTGTTTACTGCCGTTGATTTGCCGTATTATCCACATAAAAATGTTTGTAGTTACTAATCAGACATTTCATTTGCATCATAGTCTTTTCTGAGTGATATTACATTAAGGTATCTCCTTCTTCTTATACATTTTATTGTCATATCTTTTAATATTATATTTACACATTTTTTGCTTGCTATTTTCATTCATATTCATATTTCACTATTCACCTATAAATTATTTTGATACATTTTTATTCTATTGTGTCTAATTTTTTCCCATTTTTATGTATTCTTGAATATATTTACCTTTTAATATCTATTAATTATCTTTTTGCATTTGATCTGAATTTACTTTGCTTCATAATATTGATAGTTTTTATTTTCCCCTTTCCGTTCTCAATCTTTCCTTAATTTTATATTATAAAGTGTTTAAATATTGTATTGTATATATTGTTTTATTTATCTAGCTTTTCTTACTATCATTATATTCTTGATTTTTATTTTTACTTACTTTTATTATTTTTTATATTACTTTAGATATTTGTATTTATTTGAATATTTTTTCTGTACTTTGTAGTTACTTCATTCGAGTATGTTACATCATATTATTTAATGTCAAATTTATATGTTTCATATTTACCACACTTTAAGATTTAAATTATTCATTTTGGTTTATTTTGTTTTGTCATAGTTCAGTTTATATTTTCCTTTTTTAAGAGTTAATTTAAGCATTCATTTTTTACTGTTAACCCACAGGAAGTATGACTCGCAAGAAACGCAGATTGGACAAATTGTGTTGCGTTCTATACATTTAGTGTAGAGCTAGAGCGACAGAAATATTTCTCGACTCTTTTTCATTGTCAAGGTTACATATTTTTGTACACGCCTTTCAGCATCATTGTCCAAAGTTACACTGACATTTTTTACGCTCCTTTTCAGATCCGACTGTATACAAAATCACTACAGGTCTACTTTTAACGTCTGCTATATTGACACTTGCCTTCATTCAATATTGCAAAAGAAACAAAAGAGAAGACAAAGACAATTCCTGCTCTAGCTGCCAACAAAATCCGACAAAAAGGTCAAACACAATAAGGATGGTACCAGAATCGTGGAGAAATCTTTTCCCGAAAAAAGCCCTAGAATCTCCCAAAATTGGATTACTTCAAAGTAGCTGTACACCAAGTCATTCGGAGGAAAATAGTCCAGACGTAAGGATCAGATTAAAGAGAAAATACAGAACAAATTTAGCTCTCGGCAATAAGTTAGTTGATCTATCAAAGCATGGTTATATGGTAACACGGACAAAGAAATCAAGAACGGAACACGGGGAGGTAGGTGTGAGTAAATAAACCTTATTGATATATTTATCTCTTTCTTTTTACGTTAATGTTTATATCATGCATGTATATAACTTTTTATCCATGACAGCTACGTTTGTAAGTTTATAAATATGATATGATGGTTTTGCATGTTTTGCATGATTAATACATCAGTAACTTTTAAGAGTTTAATAAGAGAATAAAGTTTGTCACTATGGGGCTCAAGCGAAACTTGAGCATGAACTAACTATATTTTCAAGGTAAGGTAAGGTAGTCTCACATTCTGTCACAATGCGTAGGGGATGTGCTGTGGTAGAGAATCAGACCAGCTCTCTATCGACTAAGCTAACCCGCCTCCCGCCTTACTTATAGGCATCTTTAAGTGGTAACCGTTACAGACTCGATGATCTTAGGCTTGAATCCCGTTTAGAGGATCTGATATATAATCAGTTTAAGGAGTACAATCTTTAACTTCGTATAATGATCACGGTGATGTACTCTCGGTAAAGGAATATTGTTTCTCTCGTCCACCGAGTTCTCAATACTTCCTTGTTTTAGTGCGGTATCAACACCTAATGTACGTTCTTAGAATAGTTAATATCTCATTCTTCTTGCAGTATGTCAAGATGGACAGCAGTAACATAGCCAGGGAGGGCAGCTACCTCTTTAAATGTAATGTTTACCTCAACCTAACCCTTAAAATCCCTTTGAGAATGAAAGTTGCTCTCACACTCTTATCCTCTAAAGACTCTCTCTCCCAATATAAAACAAACTAGTTAAACCCAACCCAATCCAAAAGATATATTAAACACCTAGCTGTGTGCCACTCGGAGATAGAAAGTGATTGTAAAACTAAGATTTATCGCGGTTCCTCGACAAACGGTTACCGCCTTCACCTAAATGATACATACTCATCATTTCAATACTCTATCATGTTATTCCTATGGGAGATGCTGTCCTTCATTGCTATCAGGGGTGCTACTCCTCCTGTAGTCATATTTCAGGTCTTTGGTCATATCCTGTAAACAAGAGGGTGGGCTTTAATAGCATAAGCGGCCCTTCGTTCTGGTTTAGTTCCATTTTTGTATACTAGAGCGGCGTAATACTTTCTAAAGGTGCCCCCTTCTACCAAAACTCTCCCTGTAAATTGTACCAAGCAGCCCTTTAGCAAGTCTTTTATTCAACCAGGTACTGGTTTCCATACCTCTTTGCTTTACTTGGTTATCAGACTTTCATGATAGATGGAGAACAGAACCAAGGGCTAAAAAAAGAGCCTTATCAAGGGTACCACAAAACTGTATTGCATGTGAACAGGACACATCCGACTTGAATTCCTCGTCGACCTGAAAGATCGATTTGATAATGTGTGAGTAAATCTTTCCTAGCACTTCAATGGTCCATAGGTCGAACTTCCTTTCCAATATTTTTCCACAAAAAAGTGCAAAGTCTCAGTTCCAGAATGAGGTCAATTGTTATCATTTTAGCTACAAGTAAGCCAGTTATTTATGTATACATAGAAGCGACTTTGGTTCAGACGGTACGCCGAGCGAGGGACATGTTTGAGATAGAATACAACATGAACTATCCCTACGCGCACTATATTGTACAGGTATTTGCACTTTTACTCGTTATTTCGTCGTAATGGAGAAGGTTTCTTACTTTTTTGACAAAAATTTCATGTCCATAGTTTTAAAATATAGTGTTGCTTGAATAGTTACTATTTTACAAGTATCTAATCATGCTTTAACTTTGTATCATTTCATTAGCTACGCTGTCGTTAACTACGGATACATCTAACCAGCTTTTACCACAATTTCGCAGAATCTAATATATCTATGCTACGGATTTATTAATTAACATAGAGTGGGCGGTCACTGTCTCGGCGTATATTCTTCAGGTAAAATTTTTCAATTTCGCGTCTCTGAAGTACATACATGCAGACATAAACGTTCGAGTCTGCAGATTAGCCTGCCGAATTATAATCCTGTTTCTTAAAGTGTTTCGTATACATTCTAGTGAAGAAACCAAAGGCTAGGATATGTCGATCCTTCATTTTATTCCAAGTTTCATGAAATTATATCAAATCGCGAGATTTTCCCAACTCAAACACTTCACTAAGAATCTTGTGTAAATGTTGACTTTCAAGTCTATTCAACATAGACTTTATCACACTAGTGGTCTCCTTCAAAAATACAACCTGCACGTAGATTCATTAAGGTCCATTCGCTATTATGTCTTAATACGAAAAGCTCGAGTGTTATAAAAGAGACACATATCAATCCTCGAAAGTATTTTAACATAAGAAGGTACCATTGGTAATAATACTTTCCTTCAGATAGATACATGAAATGACAAGCAGACGACTAGCTGAAGTGTGCGGGAACAGAACACAATATTGACATGGTCATCTACAAGTGTACACGGTAAAGAAGGCAGTGTATACTTGGAGGAAATTAGAAAACATAATCAATAAGGCTTACTTAGAGTCCACGTTTAGACAGATTTCTATTGACTTAAAATACATTGGCTAGGCTAGTTATAAGTGTGTTGTGTCCCCCCACTTCTATGATTACTTGCATGCGGTCCAAGCCCAGATTCAAAGTTGAGTCGGTAGTGAGACCATAAGTGCCTTCGTAAATACGTGCAATATTTTTCAGACAATTGCTGCTCTGAAATGCGTCTGTTTATTGCTGATTGCACCATATCCAAGTAAGATTAAGTCAGTTTTCCATACTGAAGTTTAACAGTACCATCAGACCTCATTTAAACACTACGTCATTTAAAGGAGATTTCATGGATAAGTGCCATTATAGGGAAGAACTGTAAGTATGAAGAACGTCGGATGAAAAGAAGCCTAAGGTAGTATGGTATTTCACTTTCCACTTTTACCACTGGTACCTAAGACGTTTTTTACGCTACGAGGATTTCCTTTAATCGCGGTAGTGTTGACAAGCTACTTTAAAATGCAATTTCAAACTCATGCTATTAAACGTATATCTATTAGCAACGAAGGAACACATATACCGCGAAAATACATCTAACTTGAAACTGGAGCCCTCGCTTAATCTGATAGCCCTACTTCAATGCCAAGTTTTGTCATCGGAAAGTGTTTGGTTCTCTTAGTTCCCCTCGTTTGAAATGCTTCTCTGAAAAACCTTACCCCTTCTTCATCATGAATTCCGTGACTAAATGATATATCCACGACTTTGATTAAAGTTTTACTTTATTCTCTTGATACATCTGACAAAATCTCTTGTCAAATACCAGGCAACAGCTGTGATGATTAGAAATCAAAAGCGGTTATAAAAAGCAAATAGCTTTTTTTTAAGTTGAGGTAAACTGATGAACTCCGGTGTGCCATTGCTTATGAGTAAGTCACTGCTCAGCCTGAACTGAAATGTTTTCACGGAGAGATTTGAAGTATATATTTTCAGATATCTTTAAACACGACAAGTTTGAGTACAGCTTTCAAACAAAGCGTTGAAAAAGGATGTCAAAGAATGGACTTATAAGGAGATATTCTGCCACTCAGAGTAGCCTAGCTTTATGTTAACAATCAAGTGGCTGCGCACATGCTTTAGAGTTATGGATACGTAATAAACAAAGAGGGAGGTCTAAAAGTATTCCTCTGAAATACTTAGCCATACGAAGATGCGCCGCACGAGATGAGAAAGAAAAATTTCGTCAAAGATTTGTCATCACAACTGAAATCTTTAGCGTGAAAATCGAAGGCTTGACAATTGTTTTAGGCATCGCATTCTTCTTTTTGGTATACAGGCTGTTTTTCTTTAAAGTTTAATTCCTCCAAATAGATGCCTTGCTATTTAGGTTCTGGTTATTATTTTATAAAAAGGAGTACACAGTGTAGGAATAAACAGTTCTCGGCCTTTTGGCTAGGATCAATGTGTATTATCTGCTCTTATACACAGAACTGCACATGGGCTAGGGTCTGGATACAGTGCCGGACTGTATTGTTTCTGATGCTGTTATCCACCCCGTGGGAGACAGCCCTACTGGACGGTCGACATGGGTAATTAGCTGTCTCTCCTGCCTGGTAGAAACACAGCAAGGGATGCAAGTCCCAAACTACTCATTATTTTTAAGTTAGCCTATCCAGTAGCTGCTTCTGTTTATTTAGGGTAGTTCCAGCTAACACCCCACTGCTTATCAGGGGTTTGTAATCTGAGAAATAAACGATTAGTAAATAGAAATCAGCCAGGAATAAACAGTGTAAACAGTGTAATTTATGGAGGAGTAACAGTGTCTAT
The DNA here is from genome assembly GCA_010016065.2 of Carybdea cf. marsupialis auct. non (Linnaeus, 1758). Taxonomy (NCBI): domain Eukaryota; kingdom Metazoa; phylum Cnidaria; class Cubozoa; order Carybdeida; family Carybdeidae; genus Carybdea; species Carybdea cf. marsupialis auct. non (Linnaeus, 1758). The sequence goes on along the minus strand of JAAAKL020013933.1, from coordinate 4,432 downwards.
TTAAGAACTTTCTTAAAAATTTAAGATTTTAACTGTAAATATCAACGATAAGAGTGAGTCTGAAACACGGTATGCTGTTCTCGAGCATTAGATAGCTGGTTTACCACTGTGGTGAAAGATTGGTTTCCTTGAAAATGTTATGTGATGTTATCAATGTAGTTTACCTTTTCATTACCAATGACAAGAGCTGTGTCTTGGTCAGCGGTTACTAAATGAAATCTAGGCCCATTGGTAAATTCTATAGATATGTTTTGGTAATTATAGGAGTCACTAACCACTTAATAGCGTGTGTTTGAAAAGGCGAACTGTTCAATGTCATAATATGTATTCAAGCATCTGCCAACAGTAAAAGCAACAGTTGTAGATAAGACTATGTTTTTCGTGCATTATTCATTATTTGAATTTTTCACTGCATTTTTGTTTGCGTCTCTACTCAGACAGGCTTTAAGCGTGCATCAGAATTCCTTGTTTTGTAAGGTGCTTGAAAAATCATTTCTTTTGGAAGGATTAACTGGTAGTACTAACAAAACTGTAACGCAGACAACCCTGTAATTCTAGTTAAAACAGGAATTACTTTAGAATTGAACCTGCCACCTGATAGATATCTGTACTGCAGCATAGTCGAGGTAAGAGCTCGTTTATGTGTTCTTATGATATACACTAGCTATGTACGGTATATGCTCTATTGCGGAATATTCTACTTGCTATCTTAAGCATTTTCGTTGCTTCGTCAGATCACCAGCCGGCTTTTACTGTGAAATGCTCAAATTTAAAGCACTAACAAACCAATCAGAACATTTGGCACCAGCAAGTGTTAAGTCAAATAAGTTTAAACAGTTGTACATTCAGAGTTCTAAAAATACCTGAAGATTTCCAATGTTTTCCAATTATATACCATTTAATTTCTTAAACCATTGGAAATTGATTGGAAACCATTGAATGATTTTAAATTTATTTTGTCTGCTTCAGGAAACATGGATCAAGACGGGATTCTTTTAGGGGGTAGGGGCTTAAGCTTGATATGCCCGATAGGTCCCCCCTTGTATATTTTTTTCCAGCATGAATCAACTGAATGCAACATGATTTGGTGAGATTAGCCTAAAAAGATTGTTCCTAGTAACTGTCGCTACAGGGAGTTCTAAGCCTTGGTCTCGTAGTAGGAAAGGGGAATTATGTGCATTTCCCAAGGCCCCAACATCGCACCAGTGGCAGCGGGGCAGAAACTGACACCCATTAGATGATGAGTCTAAGAAATGGACAACATTCAAACCAACAACCATCAGATCATGAGTCGGACGTCTCTACAAATTGGCCACGGTGCCAGGCGCGCATCCAGAGGGGGGCCGGGGGGTCATGTCCCCCCAAACGTTAAAATTTCAAAGCTTCATATAGGCTTTTCTGCTACACCCTTGGCTGAGTGCCTGGGAGTACCTATATTTTTCCAAATGGCCCCCTCAAACTCAAACGCTGGATCCGCCCCTGCACGGTGCTTCACTTTATTATCTTTGAAGCACGGAAAGGTGCCATTACATCGGGGAGGAGGGGGGTAAGGCGTATAATCAGTACGTACATTTGTTTGTTTATATGAAAACGCCCTATTTTTTAATTACACACTTATAAGCATGCAACCCAATATTTCCGAAGCTGATATTCGCCAAGCCCCCTAGCTACCTGGGCTACGTTACCCCCTTACTTAGTCATCATTTTCAGTATAACCAGAAAACAGGGTACTGAAAATAGACGTTAAAAGCATGTAAAAGTGGAATGATGGGATTTTGATGGAAATTCTTCATAATTCCTGGTACAAAATCTTTGCATTCAAGGAAAAGCAGCTTTGTAGCAAGTGAGTCTGCGCTCTTGCATCAAATAATGATGGTCTATCGGAAACGTTGTAATAAAAATCGAGATGGATTCTAGTGCTTACCGACTTGATTGGAGCCAAACTTCTCCACTTTTATGATTTCTTTGATTCATTTACGCAATTACGCAAAAACTCTTACAGAATATTTATTTCTTGGAAAATAAAATCTCTATCTCACGAGTGTTTATATGATTTAGCCTATTTTTAAAGAAAGTGGCAAACAAATGATCTTTACGAGGTTATTCATGAGACATTGGAAAATGAAAAGTTGATGTCAGCTGCAAAAGTAAACAGTTAAGGTTCATTTATTGCAAAGAATGTAATATTGTAGTACAATGGTATAATAGTAAGATTTTATGTTTTAAACTCTGATCAATGATCACTCTAATTACGTTGTTGTCATGTTTTGGCGAGTGTGTTGTCATTGTTTGTGTTTTGTTTGCTACCATGCACTTGCACCATCCTTGTTTTGTTATTAAAAATTTTTTTTTCTGAAAGGATACCAAGTGACATAAAAATGTCAGAAAGGGTATTGCTGATCTCATATCACATGAAATTGGCTTAAGTTGTACAATTAGGAAAAACATGCCGTGTCATGCTGAAATCAATAATTGTAGCTTCAGTACAAATATATTTGTATTTTCTACTACAGTAGGAGAGCTCAATCCAGTTGTAATGCTAATAATTACAAATATGTATTCCTCTCCTCAATCTGCACCGCCCATTAATCTCTTTACAAGCGAAATGAAGTACAAGTCCAAAAATCTCTGCATTACCTCTGAGTTGAGTGAGATATACTAACAATAGTTATTTTACAGAAATTAAACTAGTTCGTTGTCATCAGACAGGGTGTTATTTTACATAAGTTAAACTAGTTCGTTGTCATCAGACAGGGTGTTATTTTACATAAGTTAAACTAGTTCGTTGTCATCAGATAGGATGTTATTTTACATAAGTTAAACTAGTTCGTTGTCATCAGATAGGATGTTATTTTACATAAATTAAACTAGTTAGTTGTCATCAGATAGGATGTTATTTTACATAAATTAAACTAGTTCGTTGTCACCAGACAGGATGTTATTTTACATAAGTTAAACTAGTTAGATGTCATCAGACAGGATGTTATTTTACATAAACTAAACTAGTTCGTTGTCAGCAGACAGGATGCTATTTTGCATAAATTAAATCAAGTGCTAATCTATTTATTAACAAAATTGATAAGGTCAAATCTTTCACATAATTTGTTGTTACTTGAAGTTTTTCGAATCATAGGAATACATGAGGAATTGCTAGATTGTATTATCGCATCAGAGCAATCAGATATATCAAACAATGCATCGATACTCATCATATTGATGTTCTGAAATATAAAGTCAGATGCTAAGGGCTGCATTCAATAAAGATTGGGAATCATATATTATTGTGAAGAAAAGAGTTATGTCTCTAGGTATAACCTAATTGCTTCAGATGGGACAGGCAACCAGATGCTTAGTGTAGGAGAGTTTCAGGATGTAGGCAGACAAAACAATTTATCGGATTTCTTGTAGTCATGAAGAGTTTTGACAGTACGGAGAGTGTAGTTAAGATATCGTTGTTTGAAATTGTAAGTATTTTGTCGGTAATGTGTCAAAGCGGTAACAAGCTGAGTGTTTCCTAAAGTACTGTTCAGTCACACTTTTTGTCATTCTCGAGCTTTTGGTCGTTTGGATTTCTTTAACAACTTTGGAAATGGTCGAAGTGAATAAATATCTCTTTAGTTTAGGTATAGATTGATTTCGTGTTTGATTAGGTCTTCTTCTTCGGGTGTCATATCAATTGACATCGGCGACCAAATGTCTGTTGTAACACGCGGTGAAAACTTGATGCGACGTTGTAAGGCCGGTCCATTCCTTGATCTGATCAAGGTATTTTATCCTCTGCCTCTCAGGCGATCGTTTCCCGGAGATCTTCCCCATAATGATCTTCCCAGACAAGGCCACGTGCTCTAGTTGTCCTTTTCGAATCACGTGACCCAGGAATTTGATCTGTCGCAATTTTATTGTTTTCAACAGCACTCGATTGTAGTTGGCTGATGCCATGACCGCAATGTTCGTCATACGTGCGGTCCATGGAACTTTCTGAATCCTTCTCAGGAACCACATTTCCGCTGCTTCCACTCTCTTGAGGTCAGCTTTTCGTAACGTCCAAGATTCAGAGCCATATAGCATGATCGGCCAGATATAGCAGAACAGGACTCGCAGGCGCGTTGCAATCTGGAGTTTCTTGTTGCACAAGACGCCTTTCATGCTGGTGAAAGCCTGTTTGGCCTGGGCTATTCTCGCTTTGATCTCCGTTGTGGGCTTCGCGTCCTCCGTAACGACCGATCCAAGGTACTTGAATTGACGAACTTGCTTTAGCTGTTCACCGTTGACTATAATTTTGCAGCTTGGTACGACCGTGCATTTGGTCATGACCATGCATTCGGTTTTCTGAGTATTGAGAGCCATGCCGAGTCGTTCGTTTTCTTCTACGTAGCAATCAACCAGACGTTGTAGTGCTTCCTCTGAGGTAGCCAACAACACTGTATCGTCA
>JAAAKL020013932.1:0-12205 GCA_010016065.2 Carybdea cf. marsupialis auct. non (Linnaeus, 1758) | reverse complement strand
CAAACAAAGGTTTTGAAGCTTAGTAATGATTCATGTACAAAATATACCAACCACAATCAAATTTCAATTTAAAGCTGCTAGTTTTCTTTGGAGTTAGGGACTTTTTGATAGTTTTTATTTCAGTAGCATGTCATTTTGTACTGTATTATGGCCTAGTAGAAAGTTATCGATTTAACAAAAGAATGTTATTGTTTGTGCTTTTGCTGTGTTTATATTTTTATAGGGTAGTATGGGTATGTGATAATAGGAATAAGATGTAAACAAATAAACATGTATCACACAAATGTTTTGCACATATAATGAGTTGCATTTGTGTTCTGTCACTGGGATAACTATTTAAAAGGTTATTGCCTCCCCTTGTCGAATTTGCTGAATAAGGGTGATTTTTGACTAGGCTAAGGTGTCAATTTTAGATACATAGTGATGAGTACACAGAATATTACATGATTAAGTCATTAACCTTTTACAGCGTGTTTTAAGGACCGGGCATTTTGCTTTCATCATGAAGTTGGAAGTGAAATATGGTCACTTTCTCAAACAATCAAGTCTATTGTTTCTGTTGTTTACGATGGGGAGGAACCAGCAGATATAGCAGGTTATACAGATATCATCAACATTTAGTTCTAATGTTCCCTCATGCCTGCATTATTTCAGGCCATAAAAAGTTGGCATGGCACAAAAATATGACACTTCTTTACTGACATATGTCAACTTTTACATCCCACAAGGCCTTATTTATATTTATATGTAGTAACTATAAGGTTTGAAAAGTAATAGAAAAACCTATTTTCTTTTTTGTAGGTAAAGAATCTTGAGAAAAGGGTGAATATCAGATGAGGTGGAGAGAAAGGTCTAGCTGGAAGAACTTTGCTAGCTGCTTAATGGTCTCTTAGAGTTGATGTGTTGAATAATTTTATCCGGTAATTTAGGTTATAATCTATTTTTACTGGGATGAAATGTACTTAAAATAACATCTGGCATTATTCCTTGCAGCTATAGTGATTATTTGTTGTTACTGAGGATGTTTTGTCTAAAAAATCATTGTATATTAACTCGCCTCCAGTCGGGCCTCCAGTTGGGCTGTTGGTTAGGCCTGTTATTTAGTAAGCCATGGCATCATTCCATAAATGTCTCCGACTCTGTGCTTTGGAATCACTTGGCTGTATCAGCTCTTATTAACCTCAAACCCCCACAGTATAAGCGGAAATAGATAAGCTACAGAAACTACATAAACATAAATCATGATTAGTCTCTCCTCTACTTCAGAATTATTCATTCTCCACATCTGTCTAGTTAAACGTGAGTTAACTATTTTGATCATACTTGATTAACATGCACCTAGTATAAAGAGAATTTTTGTGTTGCTATTATAAATGATTACAAGAAGGACCAGAAGGTGCTGTTTAAAACTATGAATAAGATCCTTGACAGAATCAGTGAAGACCTAAATACTAGATACCCAAATTATGAGTCAATGGAAAAACGTGCCAACGAGTTTGATGATTATTCACGGACACCTTTGCTTCAGATACCGATAACCAACTTAGGAATTTGTTGTCCAATAGTTTAGCAAAATCTTGTACACAGGATCCGATCCTTGTTTCTATTCCACAGACATGCTTAGATATATTACCTCCTGTCATCATGAAAAATGTTACTATACCTTTGGTTAACGGCAATGTGCCCAACTGCTCAAAAACGGCCATTTTAGACCCACGTTTGACAAAAGTCCTCCTTGGATACAGAAGAGCTAGGAACTTTTAGGCCACTATCAAACTTCAATCCATGGTCACTGAAAAGTTTACTCAACATGTACTTCATTTTGTTATATAATAGAAGTAATTTAAACATGTTACTGAAACAAAATGGGTTAATAGGCGTAAAAACTGAAAGGCCAAGTTTTTATCTGAAGGTTCACGGTAAGCGATTACTATATTACAAATACTATACTAAAGGGTGGGAATAAAAGATAGCGAAGTTACATAGGGTAGCTTTAAATGGCTTTCTCCTTTGAGCAGAATCAAATGAAGCATACAAACTGAACAGGAAAATGTTATGTTAGTTTTTTGTGGGAAAGTTCCCTAAATTACGAATTTATACGCAGGTTTTTTCAGTCACACAGGCTTATAACTTGCCGAAAATACGTGCTTTCCTTGGTTTTACTGTGTGACTAGTATATCAAACGTGAGGCAGACCATGCCCTTCCATCACTTTTAAAGACAGACCCCAGCTACACAAGAGATGTCGGTATGGATCTAAATAGTTTTGCGTTTCCTATTGGGAAGGACGCCACATTTTTGCAGAGCGTTTACAGGACAGGGTTTCCGTGCCGGTTCCTTTTATCATGAGTGAACACGAGAAAGGACCCCCATAAGGTGTCCATAGGTATGAGTACCTACAAATCATGGCGCCAAAAAGGGATACACCTCTGAGCAAGTAAGATACCAATTTGTACTTCCTACGTTTAATTACCCTTGTTTCCCTCATCCCTCATTTCTTGGCCATTCTATTTACATAGTTACATCCACGTATTGCAGTATATAAGTTGGAAGTATTGCAGTAATTACCATTAACAGAGTAAGTAGAGTAGACTTAGATGGTTAGAAAGGTTGATGAAAGAACGAAGGATACTGCTTGAGATGTTAAATGGAGCCATTTTCCATGGCACGTGACGAGGAACCGGTAAATCGTTAAGTGACAGAAAGGCCGTTAGTAAGGAGGCAAGCTGCATAGAGTGAGTTAGTTACGCAGATGTGCATTTTCAAAGTTCAGAATTCATGTATACGATAAACTAAAAGGGTCCAACTGCCAACTGCATCATCTTGCATTAAGATTTTCTAGAAAGAGATAGTTCAAGGTGAAAAATGAGGAAATTTTACAAAACGATTGGAAATCATGATAATTATGTTAAAAGTAGGCCAACGCAATCTCAATTTATCAGATTACTCCTGCGTCTCTTTCCGGCTTTGAAAACAAAGATATAATCTCTATTTATTTCTACTTCCTATGATAATCATGTGAAGTTTTGAGTTGTACCTTCAGTCTCTCAATTTAAATGCTAGCGGGAGACTGTACAAGTACAAAGTACCTCTAGTAAGTGAAGATATTAGATGCTATGAAAAACTTTCGATGTAAGGGAAGACCCTTCCTGATTTTTAGGATTCTTTGGGACCCTTAAGGGTAGACAGGCAGCCAACGGAAAAACCTTAAAGGGGAGCATAATTTTTATTCTTAGAGATCATCTGTGTGGGCGAAGGGGGAAAGACAGCAAAATTAGACCATAACACATTTGCACAGTCATAGTTTTACTGAAAGAGAGAAAGTATAGGAGCAGACGGTATTTATGGTAACGTTCCCTTCTTCTGAATATTTCCCCTTATTTGTTCAAGACCTAGCCTATGTGCAAAGTAACCCGCTTGTACGTGGAGAGGGCGATCTGAAGAAAGCACCCTAATACCATGAAGCTCAAAGTAATTTGGAAAATAATTCACGAATAAGCCCCTTTTAGCATGTTCGTAGTTCTGGGCAGATATGCTCCTTTTCGTACAATAAAGTGTGATCTCACTTATGATATGCCTTTGTTTTGAAAGAAATTGTGTGAAAATAAGAGCTTGGCTTTTACCCACCCTTTAAGAACAAGTTGATATTATACATAAACTCCTCTTACCTGAGGTCTTGAGAACATCATGATGGGAATGTATCTCCCAAACTCGAAACGTCAGTATCTGATAAGTTTATTAGCACACATTCCGTACTTTTGTATATGACAGCTTGAGGGGTATATTGGAAAAAATTTTACTGCTTACATATCATAAGATCTTTCCACTTTCGGTCTTAATCATAATAAAACTAAGATTCCCCTGAAAGATGGAGACTGCATTAAAATCACATCAAGAGTATTGCAGCAAGAACACGGAGAAATCCCCTTACCCACTATCGTGACCCTTTTTCGTCTTTGAGAGTCGAGGTGCTTGTCTACGTGATTATGGAATCACTCCACAGCTCTACTATAGATTCTCTCATTTTTTCTGTACGTTTTTGAAATGTACAAGACCCCTTCGATTTACGTTGCCGTAAAATTACTGTTTATAACAGTCGCTGGCCTCTCTCGTTTTCCATTTCCTCTTCTGAATCACGTTTGTTGACCCACGGAATCGTACCGGTTCGTCGTCACGTGACATAGGCAAATTGAGAACAAAAAATATCCGTGGTAAAGAGCGAGAGCTTTCCAAACCAGTTCCCAGTCCCTTTACTATGTCATAAATGAGTACAAAATTTACAGTGCAATCTGCCATTGCTTCACGGCATGTTGTTGCTTGATAACTTGGACCCGCTCAGATATAAACAGGGCCGTAGTCGGACTTCCTTCTAAAGTTTGATTGACACGAGTGGCGTGGTGAGTTATTCTGGTGTGATTGGAGTTCTTCACATGCGTTTGCAACTATCGCAGCGGGCTAAAACGTCATCCAGTCTCGGAAGATCGGAAAAATTTGTGTTACTCTCCGTACTCAAAATTGCTCTGGTGAATTCTGAAGATCATTTGTACCCTACACGAGTTCAATTAAATATCAGCCATACAAAACCCTGAAGACAGCAAACAACAGCGGATGCATGATAAGTTCATTTTTCAATCAAATCTTTTGGTCAGCATAACATTAAATAAAGAGATTTATTCTTTAATGACCGAATTGAAACATCTGCATGGCTGTTTTCAAACGCGGTGGCTTAAAATTGAACAAATTATTTATAAAAGAATCTTCGCTGAAACTGATGGGTAAATTAAATGCGTAACAATATTTATAAACATTAATATCAGGATACGAAAACAGTAAACATTTCACGACCCTAAAATAGCCTCCTTAATAAATTCTCTCTATCTCATACATAAATCTATCACATGTAAGGTTTAGTCATAATCAACAATAAACTCCTATGTATATCACTTCAGTATGTTATACTCTAACTGACCTTCTTACAGTAGTAAAAAGCAATTGAGTTACATGACTGACTCACAAGTATAACGCGTGAGATTGTCGTAATAGCCTCGTAGTCCTGACATAGCCTCTTTATGGCTGGCCCATGATCCATCAGAAATAACACATTGATTTGGTGAAAAGTTTAAGGAGATTTCTTATAAGATAGGTCATAATAACAAACATATTTGTAAACTCGATGATTAACCGAAGAGGTGTGGCGTAGGGACTGAAGGATATATGGAAATTTGTATATCATTAACACTTAAAAATGTTTCATTGCTGCGTTGATATAACATAATGGTAAAAAGTGTAGTTTCATAGCCTTTAAGGAGGCTAATGATTTAATGCAATGCAATATTAGGAAAGTAATAAGGTGAGAGGAAATAATAGAGAGGGCAGAGGAAATGACAGGAAAGGAGAGGTAGGAGAAAGGGAGAAGGATTAACAAGAAGGGAAGAGGAAAAGCAAGAACGGAAGAGGACATAACGGGAAGGAAAGAATAATTAACAGGAAAGGAAGAGGTAGGAGGAAGGTAAGCGGAAAAGCAAGAAGGGAAGAGATAAGAGGAAGTTTAGAGAAATGACAAGAAAGGAAGAGCGAATGACAGGAAGGTAAGAGGAAATACTTGGAAGGTAAGAGGAAATGACTGGAAGGTAAGAGATAAGAGGAATAACAGAAAGGTAAGAGGAAATAACAGAAAGCACAGTGAATTGACAAGGCAAACAAGACATGTTTATTGATGATTTTCAGCTTAATCTTGGCATTATTACTATTACTGGCTTACTATATGTTGGTAGGTTATGACGACTATGCGCTAGAGTATGCGCAGTGGGTATTAATGCTAGCACTCTTTTCTCCATGGTGAGGAATTTTAGGCAAAAGTAGAGACTTAAACTGTTCTTGATAAGATAGCTGTAAATTTTTTCGATTGACTGCTTTTACACTTAAAACCAGGATTTCTGTTTGTCAGTTTAACATGTTTTTATGAAATCAGAGCGCATTAAAAGTAAGCTGTTTCAGCTTAATTTGCGTTTAACATCTAAACAATGCGATGGTTAAATCACTCAATAATACCACGCACACCTCAGAGAAAATCCTTTTTTAAATCAGAAAAATGATGAAAAAATATCAAAAAAGAAATATAAAGTCAATGAAAACTCCAAAGCAATGGAAAAATTCAAAACCATGAAAATAAGAAAACCAAGCAAAAATCAGATAATCAAGGAAGCAATAAAAATAGAGGTAATAAACACAGAGGAGATGTCATCAGGAAACGCTGAAAACCAAAGGGAAGAAAATTATCGTGTGGGCAAGATAAGGCTGTAAAAGATTATCAGAGATTTAAATAGAGATAATTCAAATCCAAAAAGCTGATACCTAAGTAAGAATTGCAGTTCTCTTACTTGGCAGGGATGCAAAATTCTTTCAATCGAGATAGTTTAAACACCAAGAGCGTTGGCTAACTAGGACGCGATAGCACATTATCATTATTATTTTAAAGAAGATAATGGTGACATATCATGCAGGGGTTGTTTTTTCATAATAGACAGCCTGATGCATACCTGTACAGCATATTAAGATTTCAACAGCAAAAGATGTTTATTTGCTTTCAATGTTCTGTTTACACCCGATATTAAATGTCTTCTTTGATTAGGGCTACATTTTAAGTGATTTTGGAGAAGTATTCAAAACTGCAATATCGTCAATAGTTATACTACAACAATGCTCATACTAAAGCAGGTCTGCCATGACATGATCTTTAGCGAACGTTAATATCGGAGAATTACACAGGATTCATGAAACAGTTTGTGTCAAGGAGTTATCTTTTATCCTCGGGCATTAACATTACATGCTTTTAGGCTGCCACAGCGTTTACAGCTTGTGAGTACGAGTAGTAACTCAGATCATCTTCTCACTCGGACCTTAGTTATGATATTGCAACACTATTGACTATCTCAAAACATTCTAGCGACCACAAAGTAGCAGCGTTTTGTCAGAGTTGTGCATTTGACATAACACCGTCCAAATTTAAACTTAATAAATTGGTTGCATAAACGACTGTCTGCTCATGATATCATGTTATGTGATGATAGTCACAAACATAGTACTGAATGTGCAAAATATATTCTTCATCTATCAAAGTATTGTAATGGCATCACTGTCAAGATATCATTTTGTAAAGTTTTGCCAAGAAAGAATCTGTGTACTCTGCACTCTATTTGATTTTAGTTATTGGAATCCATAATATACAGCCTAGATACCCCAATGTTGGGTAAACGAAGTAATCAATTTTTGTTCAGAATCAAAGAGTTCTCGCTGAAGGTGCAAACCAATTGGCTATCATCATATTCTAGGGTACCAATTTCTAAGGCACTCCTCTTATCTGTCGAACAGAGAATTTGACCATTGCTCAACGAAAACATTGAGTTTTACATTTAATCATTGGCTTGGGAATGAGCATAACAAAGAGTAGAGGGGCGGTGGTCTGTTGTTATTTTAACTTTCTGAAACTTCTTAAATGCTGAGATTGTTAAAACCGGAATTACTCAACATCGAAGTCATGAGAACAATAAACTCTTTTGATTTGACGTCACAGAGTCCTACCAAATGTATGTTGATCCATTATAAACAAGTTGAACAAGTAGCAAGTCACCTTGTATCTTGGGACTTCAAGCGATTGAACATAAAGTAGACCGATGCCAGGTATAGCTTATATTTTCTCTTGAACCTCCGTAGCACCAAACTTCAGGCAACCCACGCAGAACAAACTAACACGTCGCAGGAGGTACTATGTTACGTACATATCTAGATTGGCCAAACTTGAAGATAATAAGATATCTTGATAAGTAAAGGGCTCAACATCATTATTCATTTTTCTTTAGAACACCTTGTACAAATGGGTGCATTTTTTGGTGAAACTTTGGCCAGAACGATTGATCACGCCAACAACTTTGTCAGACCACTCTGGATAATGAGATCTCGAGGGTAACAGAAGGACGTCATTAGCGGATATCATTCTTTTTTTATTTAGTTGAACAAGTGAACATGCATCAGGAGTCAAATGTAACTATGGCTATCTACTAAATAGGTCCTACATTGCAGAAGAAGAGATTTTCAAAGTCCTGTCTACATAAATTGTAAAAAAATACTGACAACAATAACACGCTCCTTTTGGATAAAATCGATGCTTACCAATGGAAAGTGTGTTACCAGAAAAAAATAAAATTGCCGACTCCAAATGAGCAAACATAGTTCTTTGATCTCTCCAATATTCCTATTCAGGTCATTTATAATCTCTTGTGAAGGAGGGTTATTGTATGGGGAGGGGTGGCGTAAAACCTGATATGTGACGTGATGCAGTTAAAAGTGAAGAGCAACTGCATAGAAACCCAATATTTTATGCACTATCTCGCTTCTGAAAAGCATAATTCTGACATTTTCTCTATTGATCCCTCTGTCCCCTAGCTAAAGTTCTAAAGTTCATAAATGCTCGTGATGTGTCCAAACCATTTTCACTATTCTACTCCCCTGTGCTTGATGGTATGGGGATTGACTAAGGAGGACGAGTGAGAATTTTGGGAGATTGGACTTAAAATCTAACTTTCGGGGGAATGATATAACTACACTGTCAACTTAAAAGAGGAAGGGGTTATCACAAAGTAGTTAGCAATTGCATATTTTGTTATTGATTTTGCTTTTTGCTGTTTAAATTTGAGCAACTACTGATATACTCTTATTTTATGATTTGATAGCTTTTTTTGGTAGGAAAAAGTTTTTAAGTACGAAAAAGACACCACAGCACGTAATAATCTCATACGTTTCTATCAAACTGCACGAAACAGAGAAACACGAAACAAACATTTCTATCAAAGGAGGGAACTATAATTAAGTGCGCGAAAATTGTAGTTTGCTTAAAATGAACAAGTCTGAGGCGTGTTTCTCAAAAATTGCATTATGGCCCTCCTGCAATCATGCATGGAAGAGTGTTAGTAGAGAACGTTAGAATCGGAATTAGAACATGTCTATTTTCATTTGTTAGTATAATACAACAAGAATGTTCTCATTAAAAAATGATCCAGGGAAATATTTTCTCATTCAATAATTTGTGACGTCCTTTCAGTTTGGTGAGTTATTGTTATGCTAATGATAAATTCTTAGTGTGTTTATTATATTTATTTGTATATGGTAAATGCTAAATTCAAGTTTTAAATTGAAGGGGATATGAAATTCATCGTATGCAACAGGGAGCCAGGACTTTATACGAAAATATATGTTCTGTTTAAAAGGTGTATAATATTTTAGCTGAAATAACTGCTCCAGATGATATGTAATACATATGTCATCATATTATTGAAAATTTCGACATTTGAAAACATTGTAGATGCATGGAACAATGAATTTAATTACATTACCAAACTTTAACCAATAAATAAATTAAAAATGGGGGCAGAAAAGACTAAGAATAGCTAATATCTGGCCTCTCGTTAACTACGACACTGCATGGCCGGCATACAAATTGACACAAAGCGGCCAGTGGCATAAGAATAAAACTTGACAATTCGATTCGATGACTTTTTTGCGACAGTATTTCTCGGAATGCCTCTGACTAGGCTTGCCTCTTGTCACTAGATGACAAGTTATCCACTAACAAAATGACTTTTTCTAAACTACATTTTTTCTTGGAAGGGAACAGCCTAATCTAATCAACATTCTCAATTTAGTGGTGACGTCACCTCAGTAGCCTAAAATAGTGGACAGAGGAGTATTGGCTGGATGTCGAGGTTATTATTCCTCTTAAGTTATAATATATAAATCTCTTAAGAAAAATGTATTGATACGAACCATACAAATTGAAGAATAGAAAAACGTATATATACTCAAGGACCAAAGTAACTTGAAACGAAGAAAAAAGGTCAACTTTCATTTTTGTTAAGATGTTTCTAACCCATTAACCAGTCGTCTACGGAAACTTTGTTGATCCATGATTAAATTTCAAAATTAGTTTTCTGCAAGGACCTCAAATATTTCAGTGGCACCGTTTCAATTCTAGGCTGTAGGAGGAAGTTACCGACAAAAATGTAAGAGGTACAAATATGTGATTTGTCCGATTTCTGCTCATTGCTTTACTCATCAAGGGATAAACCTCTCACCTAAATTGATGTACAAATTCTCGGGAAATGGCAGCTGTTATACAAAATCAGGGTGAAAGATCCAATAGGGCATAAAAGATGTTGCTTGTTAAAGGTAAAGTTACAGTATATAGATAGAAAAAGTAGTATTAAGTTTATTCTGAGCAAAACATCAGCACTTAATTTCCTGCATTTTCTTTGTAAAGCACATAACGTAGATTATCTTTACTGAGATACAAAATGTGCGGCGACTGACAAAAATATTTAGACTCAACGCTGATCAATGTACAACGAAAAACATTTATGTCCTAGTTTATTAAAAAAGAGAGAAGAGCCACTAGAGCTTGCATCCATTGACATCTTGAAAGAATTTGAAGATTTTTGAAAGAGGATTTGCAATGTAACACTAACAGATTCGTTTTTACCACGAGACTGATTTCGAATGTGACAGAAATGACCATACTTCTTGTTTGAGTACTGACGTGGTCTATCTTGATATCATGGCAGTATATAATATCTTTATGTAACATGTCAATGGTAAACAAATGCAGCCCTATTTCCGTGGTGCATATTTCCAGTATATTAACAACGGAAGCATCGAGTGGCCATCTGCTGTTCTCCTATTCTTTGCTGATACGAACGACAACAAAGGAAACAGTGATTCACGTGTCTGGGGCAATATAAATACATACAACATTGGTATATCTGTCATTGTCAAATTTATGCTATTGCCATGCACTCTATCTACAGCTTGTAAATTGCCCTGTGTCACGAACAAATACAATTACTTAAGACTTTGTGCCATAGCACTTGTTTACTAGTTCTACTTGAGACCTGCATTAAATGATGCACAGATTTGCCCGTGGCTTTCTTTTTTTTTCAATACACTTGTTTCTTTTGTAACCCTTGCGCATTTCTTAAAGAGGGTATGTAGGCAACCAAGGGTGGAGTGGGGTTAGTAATTTTGACTTTCTTTCAATTAAAAGGTTTGTTGTTCCATTCTTAGTGAAGCTATGTTTACCAGGCCTCTTTGTTTATCGCCTCCATCCTCCCGAACAGTTTTTCGGTGGTTACGCCACTAAAGAGCATTTTAATTCTAAAGTACTTCATATGAGGAAGGGTAGACAGACTATAACGAAAGGCTTGCTATGATCTGGGGGGAGCTGAGAGCCCTCCCCTCGTTGGCAGAGGAACTACCAACTATAGATAAAAGTGAATCAAATGATAATTGACAATAGTCACCAAAGCAGTTGATCTTCTTCTTTCATCACTTCAAAAACTAAAAATTGCTATTGTTCTAGTTATCTCTGCACCCCTAAAAGATGTTTAGCGAGGGCTGGGAGTGGAGGAGCAATCATCGTTTAGTTATTGCCCTGGTTGCAGTCTGCGCTAGAGTTTACGTTTATTTTATCCAAAAGATAAAAGCTAATATACAATAGCGCATGGCTGCATCCTTTACTATATTCGGTATGATAAATTGCCCTTGAATAACCCTTTTATTGAGTCTTGATTATATGACAGGAATTCTATAACTTGTTCTCCGGTATTAATAACAGCATTCCATTACGCATTGAAGGTTCTGTACTTCGCCTGTATTCTTTGATTTGCAAGTCTCCGTACATTTTTTCACCCTTTGCAACATTTCGTTTTCATTCTCAGGAATCTTTACCTGTTGAAAGAATAGAAAAAATCCCGTAAGCTTTGCGAAAGTCAGAAACATTTACAGCCAATTAAAATGTAGCAGACCATTTTGGAGTAGGCACAACACGTGCATTTGTTTGGTGCTCATAGACGTCGCCTGACATTGTTACAACCTTTAGTTTAAGCACCACTGTTATCATTGCAATCATTATCATCATGTCATCATTATTATCATCGCCACCACCAGCATTGTCATTATTGTTATTTTCATGATAGTATTATTCATTTTCAGCAAAGTCTGATGATGATGATCATCAGCATCTCAACTATAACCCTTATTTTCACATCGTCATCGTGTAATCTTCACATACATATTAATCATCGTCGGCATCATTATTATTATTACCAAAACGAACAATAACAATGATCCATAAGATCAACAGAATCATTAAAGCATCA
>JAAAKL020013931.1:0-12205 GCA_010016065.2 Carybdea cf. marsupialis auct. non (Linnaeus, 1758) | reverse complement strand
TAATTGGTGAATGCGACATAATGACGGATATGAAAGATTGTGCAATGATTGTTGCAACTAGACCTACTTTATTGAAGTATTGTAAAGGCGGGAACCAGTGGACAATGGAAGATGCTGTGTCTGTAATTATTGGCGAACTTTCGCGGAAAAAAATGTTCTCCTAAAAGGGCACATAGCCGCCCCGGCTGTCCCCGTGCTTCCGGCGCCGCTGGAAAACGCAAAGTCTAGCGACTAGTCACCATAATCAATATGGAGAAGCAAATAGTAACAATAAGGGGAACAAAAAGTAGGAAAAACAACAATTCCATGCCCGATTTGGATAGAATGTACATCATGTCATAACTTCATTTATATCTATGTGATTTAAATAGAATTCAACCAACTGAGTTGCAGCACTCCAAGTTTTTAATGTTCGATTGTGTAAGAGACAACTAAAAATGTTTCGAAGAATACTGTGTGTGCCGAGTATTCAAAAACAATTTTAAGGGAAGTTTATGTAATTTTTAAACAAAACTTTGGTGTTACTATCTTAGAGCACGACCGCTTATAACCAGCAACTGTAGAATGAAACAATTTATTTTACTATCAGTTCTTTTAAGCTGTTTCAATATTCTCGAAATGCATCAAAGTCTGTAACGTATTGTTTCTTTGATATACAAGGTAATAAACAGATCCAATTTTCAAAATGCCAGTTTTTTACCTCCATGGATACTAACAAGCCTTCTGCAGTAAGCTTTGTTAACTTGGCGTATTTATAATCTGTCGACACCTTACTGTGTCGCAGAAAATCCCCAGGAAAATGCTCTTTTGAAGGACTGACTGATGAGACAAGATGCATCATGCTACTAAAAACGCGTCTCAAGAGTACTTTTAAATTTTAAAAAGATTAATATATATATATATATAGAAATAAATTCAGGTTTTTTCGTTCATTGTCAAAATTATCACAAAGAAAACTGTAATTTTGATCACCTTACTGAGCTCGCCTGACTCCAATACCTCGTCTCTTATCATTTTATCTAATAAAACAAAATAAAAATTGACAAATAACTGTTTAAACTCACACAAAAAATGCAACAGGTATTTGTATCAGCACCCGACAATATGCTGACGGATGGGCGAAGTCTATTTTCGTAATCGTGATTTTTACGACTTTCAGTACAGTAGAGTCTATTGATCACTAGACTTTCCTGAAACTGTAAAGGCTTCAAACTTTCTAAAATCTGTACGAAAATGTGATAATATGATAGTTGACTCTACAATTTGGCTGTAATTTATATGATATCCGTTACTTTCATAGAGTAAAAGTGAAGCGAGACCAGGATGAGGAACAAAGGATCCTCCAGCAAGTCAACTTTTCCGCACAGTCTGTACCTGTAATAACTTTAATAAGATGACGATAACTTGAGAATGCTGCTTGTTAATATAATTTAACTGAGAAAATTATCACTTATTGTAACCTCAAACATTTAGCTTGAAGTTTACATTCCGGAATCATATCAGCTGATCGAGTGCTACGTGTTTAAAGGGAAATGTCATAGGTGATAGCAACAGAACGTAAACTTTACCTAGCATTTTTCGAATTCTATCGATAAGTAATTATGTCACTATTTAGAGCGCAAAACTATGATAGCAACGCTGCTTCTTGCAAGGCTCCTGCATATTATGACTCTGATTTAAAACTTATTCTGTCGTGGATGAAAGTGCAAGAAATCTTCAAGAAACGCTGCCAATAGTTTTCATAAACGCAACAGCTGTTATATCAAGGAAGGTTACTAGATAAATAGAGGGTTTTGCTTTGAGAAGAAATATGGATTAACACAATATCGGAAGCGAACTGCTTAGGGCTATCACTAATATTTGAGCGTGGGACTCAAGCCAAAAAATTAAAACTGACTGTCCGTTTCCGGCTGAAATATCAACTCTTTAAATGACAAAAGAAATGTTCTGCCTCACCTCACAACCTGTTATGTGTGGGTTTTTCAAGCTAGCGGGTCACAACATTTTTCTTCTTGAGGGCCTCTTATTGAATTTTTAAATTATATCAAATACATATGTGCGAATTATGTGTAATTGGTAGGGTTTCAATAGGTTAACGTGCTGCTAAATATTACACTTCTATTGCTTCTGTTAATTTTATTTAAAATCAAATTCCAAAAGAGCAGAAATATAATTCTTAATAAGTTACGTAACCCTAAAATATTCATTGCAGGCACCCACATTGTCTCTGGACTTCCCAAAATTGCTTCAAATAACGCCTTCCTTACACAATCAACCTGAATACCACTTTCAGCCACGAGCTGGGGTTAGTGTAAAGCTTTACTGACATTCTTCTACATAATAAAAGAAGGTACTTCACAGTTGTTACAAGAATGGGCTCCATTAAGGCAAACGGCCACGTTGATAAACCTAGCTGTGAACAGGCAAACATCAGTTCAGTTGGGAAACTATTTTTATCAACGTTTTCATTAAATTCCACAAGGAAACGAGTTTGAGAGGCTCCTACATGCAGTACCTGAACGATGTATCAGTCTCCAGCTGTTTTTCTATTTTTAAATGGAATATGACTTTCTGCACAAGGATTTATTCTGGCCTCAAACATAGACATGCCTCCTCTGCGGCGTCTTAAATATCTCCAGTACACAACAGCAGAACAGCTAAAATATATATGCGTAGAGTTCTAGAGTCTTGAAAGCTTCACTAAGCAACTGAATTGTTAAGTGCAATGCGACCATGGATTCTATTGCAAATGTGTATTCGAATGCAAGTTAACCCATGTTGTTTCTATAGTTTTAAAAATCAAGATTCCTTTATTTTATCACAAGATTTTGTAGTTTCGATGTAGGGATGCTCAGTCGGTAGTTTATTTTGATATGATGTTTGCAGATGCGACGGGCATATCTGTTAATCTAGTATATCCATAGTTATGTTGGCGCTGAGATCCTTTTGGCGGTTTGAGTACAGTACAGAAGAAAATAAATATAAAACTTTAATAATGGTAGTGATCATTTCCATTCTGGGAAGAGATTAAAAGAAAAAGACACTTGGATTGGTGAATTTTAATCTCACTTATGCATTTTGATCTCGCTGAGTTTGCCTATATTTCATATAAGTGAGTTACGATGGGTCAGATGATGCGTCATTTTAGAGTCAAGTGACTGTGCAGCATATAGTCGTAAAGTCCTACCCAACACAATACAAATGATATTGATCTAGTTCAATTTAGTGAGCAAGTTTCACAGTGCGAATGATTTCTGATAGATTTAATGCAAGACATGTTTATTATGAAATTTAAAGAAGTCATAAAAACAACTTCTTTGTCGGTCAACCTTCGGAATTCAGAAGAAGTATATGGACTGCTTTTAATAGTTTCATAGTTGGCAACCATTTTGTTGGATAAGGATGTCTGGTGAGGATATTTGATGGATGACAGTGTAAAGAATTCTTTATCAATCTGCCATATACAATAAGTTACAGAGGAATAAAACATATCTGTAAATTACTTATTCGTCCTGGAGCTGCATTTTTCTAGTAATAAAACGAGAAATTCAAAGAATAAGACAGAATCTGTTAGGCAAACAACATGACTTCAAGTATAAATGTGACAGAGTTGGCAATAGCCGGAAATGACTTCCCTGAGCGGTATTCCAAATTTTGCCTCTTTATGGGAAGCTACATTGGAGCTGTTGTTATCATTGGATCCATTATGAACTCCGTCGTTATCATCGGTCTGTTGAGATTCAGAGAGTCGATTGATGTTTCTTGCGCTTACATTATTAGCCAAGCTGTGACTGACATTGTGAGTCCGCTGTTTGCGTATCCGTTATCCGCATCGTCCAGCTTCGGTTGTACATGGCTATACGGCTACTACGGATGCCAATACTACGGGTTTGTGACCAGCTATGCTGGGTATGCATCGATGTTTAATTTAGCAGTGTTAAGCGTAGAGAGATACGTCACTCTTAACTTTCCCCTCGTCAGAGAAAGAATTTTATCAGCAAGGAACATCGGTATCTCCATTTTCATTCTTCATATTTCTGCAGCTATTTGGGCCATTATACCTTGGTTTGGTGTCAGTGCTTACGTACCTGAAGGAGTCGGGACAATGTGTAGTGTTCTCTGGCACAGTGGAGAACAGTCTACGTTTTTATACAACTTACTGCTTATCTTGGGAGTCTACGTTGTGCCTATGTTAGTCATCATCTTCTGCTATACTAAATTTCTGAAGGAAATTTATATGATATCACCGAGGGCTTCAAATCTTCAAAGCACCAATGTTTCACAAGAGACCAGGGAAATTGAAAAACAGCAGACTATTCTTGTATTTTTGATGGTTGTTGGCTACAATCTGGCCTGGTTTCCATACTCTTTGGTTTGCTTCATATCCGTAATAGGATTTCCGGAAGTGATTAGTCCAGTTGCCGCAAGTCTTCCTGCAGTTTTTGCTAAATCATCAAATGTTGCCAATCCAATAATATACTGCTTGCTGAACAAGCAATTCCGTAACTTGCTGTTCAAAAGCATCCGTGTGAGTCCAGACGCGCCAAGTCCTTAATTATCTATTTACAATAAGACTTCACTGAGAGGTTGCAGAATATAGACGTGTGCATTTTACGGATGTTTAGCCCTCCTTTTGCTGTAGAATTTTCCAAATGTATCGTTTTCGACTTTAAACAAGTCTTCATGCTGTATTTTCCGTAATTTATAGGGTTTCACGAAGCTTGCATGGCAATGCTTATCAAGAAGAAAGTTTCCCAACCGTTGATTGTAATTATAATGGACAGCAACACGAAATCTAATATTTGAATTGTAGGATTTTAGAATAAGCTCGCGTAGCCTCTTGTACGCATACTCGTGTATATGTAGTATAAAATGTATGTGTACCCGTTTATATATATGATAGTTCTTTATGTAAACCTATATGTATATTTATATATAAACTATATAATTAGCATCCTGAAACGATTAGTGAATATTACAGACAGAGAGGACCAGTTGCTGTAAACAAAAAGGACTATTTCATTTGTAATAAGGGCAAGTCAAATTTTTGCTAATAAGAAGTGAATATGATGATATTGTCTCTTCACAAAATATTATCATACGGTGAATTTCGCTAATTTAACATAACCCACACTAATTGCACAACTAGGAGCAGTACAATTGAGAGGGACAAAATTGGAGATTAATTGTCGTTAACAGTTATTGACTAATGACATTTAAGCCTCTTTAGTATAAACTACGAATAAGAAGATCACGTTAGTATAGCGTACTTACAAATTATTCCTTATATAAATGGAAATAGCCAAGTTTGAGCACCGGAAGCATATCATATCTTGTATTGGTAGCTTGGAATGTAAAAGATAAACAATGGTTTATGAAAGAAATCTTTAGTATTTTTTATGTTTAACTAATGGGACGATTGTTATGCGTTCACTTTAGATTTAAGATTTCAAAGGAGACCAGGCATATATCTCCTCGATCAAATAAAAAGCTGTAACGGTATCAGATGCAAAAGACGGTGATTATTTCAACGATAACTAAGGGTGTATTTTAAACTCGGAGACTATCACTCTCGGCACCGGAATTAAACAAATTAGCGCTCGCTCTCTCTTTGTACCCGATGAATGTGCGTCTTTGTTATACAAACAGAGTTTTGCTAGCTTACGTTAAGATAACTAGCAAGCTCTACGCTGTTAATATTTAGACAGACTTTCAAGAGGCATCTTAAAGTATGGAAATCAAATTTGAAAAGCTGTTCCTCATCTTTATATTGTGCCAAATTCAAATTCATGTTTCTACTACAGGATATCAAAAAAACCGACGTCGTGCAAATAACACGATTCAATTATAACTAATGTCAAGATTCAAAAGAACATAAAGACGCATGTGCTTTTGATCATAAAATTGCATTTTTGCATATTTTCTCTCAAATGAGTCGAACTGTTATCATAAAAAACAAGGTCATCTTACAATAGTGGCATTAATACAAATATATTATTGTGAGATAAACGTTCAAATAAACAAGACAGACCGACAATAGAATCGAAATATAGCGAAAGGATATTGCATAGGAATGTGCAATGAATTGGTTTTCCTATCCTTCAATAAATCTAACGCATACTGTTTTATAGGAGAGTTTACAGGAATAAGAGAAGAGTAGAAAGTTGTGAACACGTTTAATTTTCAAATTTAAACAATTTTGAATTCCAGACGGATTATGGAAAGTGATTTTTCATACCATAAAAAACTTAAAAGTAAACTACATAGTCGGTTGAGTAGAATTCATCAAAGACATTCTTTGATACACAGAAGGGTTCGAAAGAACAGGAATAGTGACGATTTGGCACACAATTAACTAATGTAGGATCGAATTGGCAAGCGCAGTTGAAAATATGAGGCGGGTAGGGGATTTGTTACTTTATAAACAAATGGATGATCAGGGTGAAGAATGAAATGGCAAGCTTAAGAATATTGCTCAAACTTGTAGTCACCGAACAATGAAATAATTCCGTAGATGACAATTACGTTGACATTTAATAACTCACTACGTCTCAGTGCATTGAACGAAACTACTTCATATCCCACAATGATAAGCTGTTTCTGATATGTAAACATTCCGTTTCGTATTGTAAGGCAATTAAACATAAAACTTATTACTTGGCATTCTAAAGTTGTTATTCAGCAAGGGTATGATGGAAACTGCATGGTCGCAAAAGAAAGAAATCAAATTAGAGCTCGTCTGAACTCGGCACATGTGAGATCAAACTCACAAAATCAAACAAGAGACAAATATGTTGCAAGAAATGAGTATGACGAAGAGGAATTAATTGACTTAAAAGGAACCAAAACAAGATAATGAAAACGAGGCTATTATATGACTAATACTTAACGAAAATAACCAACAGAGAATTCCCGATAAGTGGACCTTTTACTAACTAGAGCTATATTTGCCAGTCCTTTGGAATTAATCATCAATTTCATTCGATATTGTTGAATTAATATTTGACACTGTGACACAATATCTTAAATCGTAGAGGAATTAAATACATGACCATCGTGTATAGAACTTATTTTTTCCAAAATACTATTTAAAGCAAAGTTAAAAGCTGGCTAATCTTTTTATATCTTACTTCTTTAGGGTCCTTCACACCCGTAGCTTTCAATGCTATATGTTGGAGTATTTGGATGTGATTTTCCCAGACTTTCTTTAATGCAACTACTACTGATTTCGCCATTCCGATTCTTTTCCTAATATCCTTGCTGTTGTCATACTGATTTGTGCGAGTTTTGTCTAAGTAATATACCTCATCGATCTTGACTTCAGCAATATGAGGTGTTTTTTCTGCTGCTACTCCTTTCCCTGCAGACATCACTTTACACAGTATTGAAGAGAATCTGTAGCCAATCAAGATCACATGATCAGTTTATCGTAAGTTTGTAACATTTCGTCTAAAGGACATTCACTATACCAGTAAACCCTTCAAACCCTTTAAGGAAAGGAAAGGAATGCCAAAACTGCATTTGATAAAAGGAAAAATTGCTGACAAAATGAAATAAGCATATGATGCAATAACAGAATAATAAAGACCAATAAACAAGATACAGAAGGGATGACTTGCACATGAGATCAGACATGAAAGCTCGATGAAACTGGCAAAAGAGGTGCCCTTTGAGGACGAAAGCCAACAGGAATACTTGAATGAGTAAAAGATGGATACCAGGTATATTTCAAAAAAAAAGCTTTTAAAACAGATATGATGAGATGAAAATACCTTTGTGCAGAAAACCCAGAGAAAGAAGAACTATACAGTTGATTGATTAATCGGCATCTCAAACCATATCTTGAAAATCAGGTGCTAATCAGACATATTTCTTGAGAAAAGTCAATTTGTGATCAATGTCCTAGTGCCCACAATTGCTTCATATTTCAATATAATAGCTTATAAAACCTTCAGCTCCCAGGGGAAAAGGGGCATTGCTTAACGCGGCAACTGGTTATGTCTTTGGTAATAGGTGGGACCATTTGAAGATTCTTTGGCCTTAAAGTCATTGCTGTACAAAACGTTTGGGTTTGGGAAGTTTGGGAAGTTATTGATGTCTAGAACCTCTTGAGAGGGCTGTCTTTCGTTTAACATCTGAACAGTTTAATTAGAGTAGATATCATACTAGAAGTACAAAGTTATCATATAGTTTGTACATTGCCGAGTCAAAAGCAATTCACCTCCTTGATGCACACTTCTTCAAACATTGGTCTTTTGGGCTGACAGTACTTCACTTTTCGTTTACAGAATTCGTAGAAAAATTGGACGACTATCGGATCTTGTGAATATAATTCACAGAACGAGGAGCATGAGTAAACTTTCTTTGGAAAAACGTGGTAATTTACATAATAGTGTATACAATATACAACAAAGCTTATGAAATACAACGTTTTAATTGATTAGCAACATAACTTTAACTTCCCATATAATATGTGTTCATTAAGCTCAGGGGTCTTCTATTGGGTGTGCTTGGCTTCCTTTTTTCAAAATTATAAATGTTTTCTGCAGTATCCAAAATCGGAAATCAAGTCTCTCTACATACTTCGTTTCAAATTGCTGAAATGCTTATAGACACTGGGGCTCCTGCTCTCCTGCTCTCCTGCTCTCCTGCTCTTAAGAAGGTGTTTCTAGGCATGCATTGTCTAATACCTTCAGCTTTCACCTATGGAATGGAAATACAACCCGCAAATGTAGACCGCAAGTGAATGGAGAGATAATGGAACAGGTTATTTGGATGTTAAGAAATTAAAAGAGGAGAGGGACTAAATCGTTCTTCTTCACGATGTAACGTTTGCCAAATATAAATGACAAGAAATAAATAAGGCAACTACCGTGCCGTAGAAAATATTGTGAAAGGTCTATTGTACACGATATTCAAATTGGTATCAAAATGCATTCGGAAAAGCCCAATTTGAAAGATCTTATCTCATTCATCCTCAGATGTTCGTGTAGCGCGTGCTCCATTAATACCTTTCTTAGATTTAGTCAAAAAGGGCATTTTATCATTCGACGTTTACAATAGGATCCTGCCTTCAGATTCACAGCGTCAACAGATTTATGGCCTCCCTAAAACTCACAAGAAAGGTTTGCCTTTCCAACCAATACTTTCTATGATTGGTCTCTTCACAACATGAAATAACCAAGCGGCTTTCAGAACTTTTACAACCAATACTTAACCTTTATTCAGAAAATTGTATTCACTTTGGGGTCATTCAAAAAGTACGTAACGGACAAAATGAGTATGTTGACCCCCGTACCCCCCCCGCGTAACGGCATGTCACGCTTGAGTCGACACCCCCCAATTCGTTGCGTAACGTTCATATGAGACACCCCCTTCTCCTCAAAAGATGACAAAGCATTTATAAAGACCGAGTATATAGAACACCAGAATGGATCATGGAGATGAGAACTCCAAAAGACTTTATCAAAAATTGTTTAAGACGATTGTGATAACAGTGAGATATTCAGTCCTCAATTTCTTCCGACCAGATTAGAGCAACTTCATCAGTATCGAAAACTGGGGTATGAATTTCCTTGCGAACATAAGCCATGTTTTCAAGACATCTTTCCAGATCAACGTCGTCCATAGACATCCATCCCGTTTCTTGAAATCCCATCACGCACCAGACTGCCAGTTGTCGAAGGGCTGCAATTCTCTGTGGCAACACATTTTGTGTTGTAGTGACTTTGTAAATCGCATTGACGTCACGGTTTATTGGTTGTTACTACATAACTTTTCTATGTTACTGTAAGTAGTTCTTCTAACGTCAGAACCTCGTCTTCCATGTCTTAAAGTCATTAATGATTTCCTCTACGTGTTCCTTGTATGTATTTTTGGCATGCTCAATTTCTAGCGTAGCCCATGTAAATAATACTTGTATTTTTATCTCTCGGTTTTCCTTCGGTCAGATCGACCCATTCATTTTAATTATCTGTTTTTCTGTATAAATGCATCCATCGTTCCCTGAGGATGCATTCATTGTATTAATGGAGGTGGTGACACATGGTGTCGAATTCAGCTTCAATAATGAGATGGATAGTCCTGTGGGTCCAGCGTTGGCTAATATCTTTGTTGGTTTCTACGAACTTCGACCTTTTTCAATCCTCTCCAAAACTTGTTGCTTATTTCGATATGTAGACGATGCATTCGACGTATTTAGAAGTGTGATAAATTTCTAACAAAACTGAATAAGGTACATCAGGCGTTGCGTTTCACCTTTGAAAAGGAGGTAAATAGCTGTTTGCCATTCCTTGGCGTCATGGTGGAGAAGGATAGCAGTAAATTCGTGACCAGTGTGTATTGGAAACCTACATTTTCTGGTCAATACATTTCTTGGACCTCCTTATACTCCAAAACACATAACAAAACTTTGGTTCACCTCGCACTTATTTTCTGTTCCAAGGAAAAATTAAAGTCAGAAATCGATACCTCAGAGCAGGATTTTCTGTCTAACGGCAATCCTGAATATGTCATCGACTCAACCATCAAGGCAAAATTATCGTTCTTTTCCAGTGAAAAACCTTTTGGACCAAAGAAATGCCTTGTGTACTTAAAACTGCCCTGGATTGGTGACGTTTCACTTCGACTTGAAAACGAAAACGACGTCAAGGCCGTAGAGAAGTGTTTCCCACGCGTAGTTTATACCAGTAAGAAAGCATTCTCAAAGAACCATCAAAACCGCTTGCCTTCTACAAATTGCAGCATCGTTATCTCATTTTCTTGCCAGTGTGAGGCTGGCTATGTAGAACGAATGACTTTGAGGCTAGGCTATTTAATAGAATCAAGCAACATATTCCGTCCTGTATTTCGATTCGCCAAGTATCAGCTCTTATAAGGACACATCTACCTCGGATTTCTAAAAACAATGCACTGCTATACAATGTGACTCTGCCATATGGTAGCGCTTGCTTCAAAACCCAGACTGTGCAAAATTGTATAAGGATGATCGCTTCCGTGTAATAAGTAAAGCTAGGTGTGCTTTTCACTTAGCCGCTCTCGAATCTGTCCACATGAAAGAAAGAAAACTGTTGCTTTGCCGACAAAAATAATTCGTCTTTTCGTTGGGCCTTTTCGATTAACCATTCAGTTCCACAGACACTGATTGGTCAAAACAACACCAATCTAGCAGTCAGATTTCTGATTGGCTACTTTCAAAACACAGTTGAGTATAAGTTTCATTGAATTCTTCTCTATTCCAATTCTTGACGCATATGTGATACAGACAAAAAGGTTTCAAAAAGAGCACAACAATATACGAACTATTTAATAGCCAGAGAATATAATCCATCAGTGGTGGATAAACAATTTAAAGACGTCATGCAGATTACTGATCCCGAGCACGCCAAAAAAGTCATAGTAAAACTGAAAATAAAAATAGGGCTTTAATTGTTACTTATAATCCACAGCTTCCTAACCTTAACAAAATTATATAATCTAAACTTCATTTATTACAAAGCAATGACGAACTAAGAAGTGCCTTTCCAGAAGGGAGCATAAAAGTGCGTTACCGGCGAAGTAAAAATCTGAAAGAGTTATTGTCGCCATCATTTTTACCGCCAATTAAAAATGAGGATAAATCTAAGGTAACTAGTTGTCACAAATGTGATATCTGTAAGAACTATTTAATACCAGATAATAAATTTAGTTGTGCGATTACTAATATTAATTACAAAATAAGAGGGGATGTAAACTGCAATAGCAAAATTGTGATATACTTAATCAACTGCACACGATGTAGTAAACAATACGTAGGGTCAGCAGCCAATTTTAAGAGTAAGTTTTGCCTTCATAAAAGTGACATGAACACAAACAAAGACCGCTGTGGAGTTGCTAAACGTTTTTGCAAGGAATGCAAGCACCCTAGCAATCCCACTAACTATTTAAAGATACAAATAATAGAAGGAATATCAGGTGAAAGTGACATAGACAGGAGGCTATGGCAAAGAGAGAAATATTGGCAAGCTCAATTGTTTACAATAAGTCATTGAATGAATAGCAGCGCGGACTGGTATGCCAGAAATGGAAAAGGCTACCGTAAATCGTGATTTCCTTAAGCTTGCATACCAAATAACGATATAAAGGATAATTTTTTTCAGTTATGTGTATTGTACCTGAAGAAGACGATAAAGTCGAAAGCTTGTAAACTAACATCTTGTGTGATTTC
>JAAAKL020013929.1:0-10554 GCA_010016065.2 Carybdea cf. marsupialis auct. non (Linnaeus, 1758) | reverse complement strand
TGTCATACG
Source organism: Carybdea cf. marsupialis auct. non (Linnaeus, 1758) (assembly GCA_010016065.2). Lineage (NCBI taxonomy): Eukaryota > Metazoa > Cnidaria > Cubozoa > Carybdeida > Carybdeidae > Carybdea > Carybdea cf. marsupialis auct. non (Linnaeus, 1758). Next base: position 10,545 of record JAAAKL020013929.1, on the reverse strand, counting down.
CAGAATAAGCCCTTAGTATGATCATCATGTCATACGCAGAATAAGCCCTTAGTATGATCATCATGTCATACGCAGAATAAGCCCTTAGTATGATCATCATGTCAAACGCAGAATAAGCCCTTAGTATGATCATCATGGCAAACGCAGAATAAGCCCTTAGTATGATCATCATGTCATACGCAGAATAAGCCCTTACAGTTTTATAAAACATATTGGGGCCAAGAAGAATATGCAATAGCTACTAAGGGATAGAAGCAGCATTCCATGGGGGAAAGCATATCTGGGGTAGTTTAAATATCTACTTTTCCCCAATTTGCATGATCTGAGAGAAGACTATTTGACATACTTAAGATAATAGAATGCCAGTATCTTTCCAAATCACGCTTGCTTCTTAGCAGTGACCGGTTTGACGTTTTCTTCTACTGACTCCTTGCATTCGTGTTAAAGATTTCTTAGAACGTGTCGACCTACATACTAGAATGACAGAATTCTTCAAACTAACATGGCTGTATGTGAACTAGCTATTGATGTTGTTGCTACTACAGTTGCACACGAAGAACAAAAGTTTCAACAATTGCCAAACCAGTTCAGCTACGCATACGTAGAAACTCATTATGAATATTAGAAAGTGCGAAGTTCGCAACGAAGCTGAAAATATCACGTAATCTATCCTCATAGACACTACACAGCTAGGATACGTCAACAAGTTTTCGTCTCAGTCATGACTAGTAACACATTACATAGAGATACAAGGGTTGTTACATTCACTCAGTCATAGGTGTGTACTGAGCATGCTGTATCTCCACTCTATTATACAACAGAAAATGGAGAGCCACTTATTCTAGATAAAAAAAGAACTCAATAGCTAAACGTTTGATGTACGAGATCCTAAACACGTCATGGACGGTCGTAGTCACAAACAATACTACACTACGATCTGCGCAATCGCCAAATTGCCAAGAATATACAGAAAGGGTAAATCAAATTGTAAGTCAAAGACATAATGTATGAGAAAATAGGTAAATTCTTTTGATATAAACTGCAGATATTTGGCCTCTAATTTCCTTCTCCACATACAAACTGCATTTGACATGGTTGTCCAAGGAAAATCTGCATTCGTCCGAAAATAATTACCCAATCTGATGGCAGCCATGACAATAAAATACACGCCCATGTCATTCTGCACTGTCTGTTCTTGGCCGAAATATATGGCTTTTACTTCTCCTTACAGCTACATATTCCATACCTATGTAATACTCTTCTTACTAAATTAATTGGGGCCTATATTCTTTTTAACCTATCATAGCTTACTTTGGTTTCTGTCATCGTCCGAATAGATTGATATCGTTTTGGCCTTGAGATATGACAAATGTGTCGGCCACATCTCAGTTGTTTTGCAACTGATCCCCTCTGCAAATAACATTTATAAACAAAGTTAGGAGTTAAAGGTCCAGATCCTATCGTCCCGCGATTTAGCTTTAGGAAAAGCCACTTTCTTTTTAAAATCTTTCATGCAGTCTATTATTGTACAAAAGGCTCTACTTTTCGGCATGGCCTATAGTTGCATCGAGATACGCTTTGTAGGAAACCTAATCTATTTGCATATACTGTCTAATTGAACGTCAAAGTTTCCTTAGGACACTTTTAGCAAAACTTGGCTCTAGTTTGGCAAGAAATCCTTAAAGTCAAACTTGGTTACATGTTTTGCAGTTTTGCAAGACGCCATTTTTGTTGCAAATATTCAAATACTCTTGGGAGGCTAGCGTACAACAGATCTACACGGAGCTCAAACACTGATAGCATGTACCGTTACGAAACGAACCAAAAAGATTATCTTAAAGTGCAAACATTGTTTCCGTTCCCTTCCGCGAAAAACAACGAGGAACATCTTGTCGGAACATTTTTTCCGCGAAGAATATTTTGTCTGTTCCCTTCCGCAGTACATAAATTACAGATAAAAAAGTAAATATATTTCTTCTATACACCAAATTTCCTTGTTGTTTCATTTAAGTGTGAAAGGATACTAGGGAACCCCCCTCCCTCCCTCTCTCCCTCTTTCATTTAAGTGTGAAGGGATACAAGAGAAGGTATTTTAATCGTTTTAATTCTATCCTGCCATCTTAAATTATAGGATGCTTTTCAACAGTTTACTAGGAGTACATTATGGTACGTACCATTATCGTACATACCATTACCGCACATCCCAGTTAAAAACAGTGCTAGAATACCACCTAGATGGGGATCCCCCGCAATTTTAAAAGAGCAGTTAAAGAAGGGCTGAAACTGCGAATTGGTTTCTGCTGACGATTACATCATAGTGGATTTCGTTGGGGAACTGTTTACTGCAAACGAACATACCTACTCAATCTCCATAACCTTCAAAAGTTGCATTTATGTATTCAATTCAACATTATCGTGCTCTTCCCCCTGATAGCTAGTTAGTACGAAATATATACACACATGCCTATATCCCATCATCTGGTTTAACCGGCCATTTAGTAACACAGTTAAAACGAATGTAGCTTAGGTATTTCAAAAGTCATTCGATAAACATTCCCGAAAAACTTACTACTAAGTAAGATTTTTAATAGAAACACAGTCAAGGTGTGCTATTCTTCCATGCAAAACTTCAAAAGCATTATTGACCAGCACAACTCGAATATTATGTGTCCAAAAAACGTGACTATAAATGGGACCCCTGGATGCAACTGCAGAGAGAAGAATAACTGCCCTCTAGAAGATAGATTTTTAACTAAGGGTATGGTTTACAATGCTCGCGTCACCGAAACAGTGTAGAGTAAGGAGAAGGTATAGACTGGCTCATGTTCTACTGAATATAAGGAACGCTTCCGAAACCTAAGTCCTTTAACAATGTAAAATACTGACTTGAGACTGCACTGTCAATATATACCTGGAATTCAAAAGCACGTAACATTGACCACAGCATCAAGAATAACATCACAAACTTGCTACCCCGTACAATGGAGACTGGCGTAAATGCAGTACAGAAAAGTATGCAATTGTAACCGCTGACAAAATTTATCAATTGAATAAGAGGTCCAAGCTTGTCTCGACGTTCTAGCACCGGAAGTCATTTGCTACCAATAAATACAAGGATAGATAGCTAGGCCGCGTAATTGGATGGTAAGGTAGATTATTTTTGTTTCACTATAAGCTTCAAAGATGCTATTTTAAATAGTTTCTCGATGGTACAGAACAATAAAACTGCGCGAAATAGCGAATTCATTTTGTACTGAACAGCTTTTTCGTCTGACACCCAAGAGTACAATTCGTCAGAAAATAACCGAAAAGGGAATCAACGAAATTATTTACCCAACTGTGTTTTACAAGGTAACCACTCAACATTCTGACTGCAGGATTGGTGTTGTTTTACCAATCAGTGTCCATGAAGCTGAATGGTTAACAGAAAAGGCCCAATGAGAAGACAAACTCTTTTTGTCAACGAAGCAACGCTTTTCTTGCTTTGATGTGAACGGATTCTAATGGACACTGTTCTTTAGAATCTTGACTTCGGATTTAGGATCTTGACTTACAATTTAGGAAACCACAGCTCGTGAACACGCAACGCTTTCTGTTTACTTCGTGGATGTGTTTGGCCTTCGTACTACTTTATAAAATGGTAAGAAAACAAATGTCTGAGGAGGGGAAAATGTGGCTTCTGCAGAGAAACGGAACTAAGAGACACCTTCTATTTGGTAAATGCGGTGTGCGGGTGAATGTAGATGGAGTTTCTGTGGAGATTACAGAGAGATCGAAACGCTTGTGTTGGGGACAACTTTGCGATGAGTGTTGTGCAAACGAACTCCCATTTTGTAATGGACAGAGAAACTGGCCTTATCTTCGGAAGACAGTTTGGGGAAACTTAAAGATGCCACAGCCAATAACAGACAAAACAGAAGAAAAACAGGAGTGGCTGGGAGATCCAAAGCGAAATGGACGAAAATTGACGATATGGTGATTGAAACAGTCGATCCACATAACCCAACTCTTGATGGCCTGTCAGTTGGGGATTCAGCAGCAAATGGTACCCAGGAAAGATCTACGTAACCTGTAGACCAAGATGACTTGGAACGATTTCATGGGAATGAATTCTTGTCATCAACTCCCGTGACTTCACCGGACGAGAGTATCCATAGCCCTAGTGATGCTCAAACAACACAAAGGCGTTCGCCTGTGCCACGTGGCTCTGGGTTGGACGTAGAACGGTTAAATGTACAGGTATCCTCGGCAAGACCCTAAAAAAGCGAATGTCAGCCATAATGAACTTTCTGAAGTGGATACGTTAATAGTAGAAACGTTGTGGTTGCAAATTGCACTTCTCCGCGAAATCAAAATTTGGAAAGTGTGCAGAAACAAGAGAAGTGTCGTCTGAGACAGGTTAAACTGCGATACGAGATTGTAGAACATTTAAAAAATCTTGGTGTTGACGTACCTGAGAATCTTGTAGAGGATTTGGATAAACTCCAAGACAACGGATTCTAAATGTTGACCTCTATGTTGACATATGCCTTTGTTGTGGATTGGGTTTAAGTTTTGAAATAATCTCCCATGACATGGGAAAATAACTTTACGTTCTCCAATTTACCATTCTGTTCTAAATTGCAGTGAAGGCGCAATTTTACATTTCGTTTGGATTTTCATTCCAAATAGGGCATAATTATGACACCCAATATTATAGAACTTGAAAGCCCCTATATACTTTTAGTCACGACCCCCCCCCCCTCTTTGCGAAAGTTATAGGGTTATAACATACCGTAGTGTCTATCTCGTGTATCACAAACTGAACTAACATTCTAATAAAAGGTGCCAGAAGTCCTGCATAAGATCTTCACTTCATCGTCCCCCGCGCCCATTATCACCTGAATCCAAAAGCATCTTTCTGTTCTGCCCTCACCTGTTTTGCAAATTCGTGAAAAAATGCCCCTAGTTAGGCGCAGAATAGTGCGGTGAAACACTGCTGTTCACGAAATACTTCGACACCTAGCAAGTGCAAATGTTTGACCTTCAGTACATAAGCTTTGTACACCAGTACTTGCCGCTGTTAGTATAGCTACAGGCTAGAAACGCTTTGATTTGAAACTTGGAATTCTTTGAAAGAAAACAAAAGATAGCTTTAAGACGGTCAATTCATCAGCTGCATGTGAACAATTTACTTTGAGTTTTCTTACGTTAGTTACTTGACGTTGTTGTCATCCCAAATATCTACCTAGAGGTAGGGATTTTATTATTCCAATCCACAGCAATTGTTGTTATGTTGGTCAACGGTTGTTATGAGTGCTTGATGAAAGGCCTCGTGAAGTGGTGACCTTTGTGATTTGTTTTCAGTGAACAGTAGAATAGACGAGAAAAAGAGAGAGAAGTAGTAAGTGACGTAGTAATAGTTGATATATAATTATCTTTGGCAAATTTGATGATAGACCGATGTTTATTTACAGCTACTCAATCCAATGCAAGTAAGAAATACAGTACGCAATAAAGTTTTCCTTTTCTGATTTAGTGGGAAATAAAGGTAATGTACATAACGGAAATGTTGGTTTCAATTACCTAGTTCGAAAGAAACAATAAGTTGACAATAACTTAAGGCTATATTTTGACTGGTGTCGGTCAAACTGTAGAGGAGTGGATGAAAACAACAACTTTACTTAGGATTTCGAATAGGGCTAGTGTTAGTGAGGCCCACTCAGCTACAAGCTGACCTATCTTAACTGATGACTATGTGGCCTCATCTGTGCACTCAGTCATTTTACATATCATAATAAGTGCCGGTATGTGCACACAAACGTTAAACATGTGGTTTACCTTTTCTCACATGGTTTCTTATAGAAGAGGAGAGGGTAGTAGCAGCTTCATTAATAAGATCGTTGGACGTTCAGTAAAGCAGGTAACATAACAAGATACTTAAACTAAACGACGTACTAATGGGATCAACCAAAGAATACATCTATCAGTCTCTACACGTGGGTAACGCAGTAATGTTACATCATCACAGACTATCCCAAAGTCTTCAATACTTCCACTTGATGATTAACCTGTACAATCTACCAAAACACTTCAACTTCTAATAAACAAGGAAGAAAGAATTGTAATGTAACGGAAGTGCAGTAAGCATCTGTCTAAACTTCTGAAAAGATGCTTTGGGCAATCCTTTTGTCATGATATCCGCTAAAATGTCATATGTAGAACAATACTTGACTGATAAAGTGTTATCTAAAATTTTCTCACGAATAAAATGGTAAGCTACATCTATATGCTTCGTCCTATTGTGGTAGTTAGCATTCTTAGATAAAGAAATACCTCCTTGATTGTCTTCGGAAATCGTTATGGGATTACATGAAGACAATCCTAAATATGTTAACAATCGCTTCTTGTGAGGCACCGCTTAAGGTAATATATTCTGCTTCAGTATGTTGATGATTTAGCCACTGTGGGCTGCCCTTTACAACACCAACTAACAATACTATTTCTTATTAAGAAAACAAAACCTGACATAGAGCGGCGTGTATCACAGTCACATGTAAAATCAGAATCTGAATAACCATACAACAAAACATCTGATTTAGTATTATAAGTGAGACCATACATAGTAGTACCTTTCAAATGACAAAAATACGTTTAATACCATTCCAATGATCTTTACTAGGTTTTGATATAAATCTACATAAAATACTCACAGCACATGAAATATCAGGTCTAGTAGCTGTAAACAAATGTTAAGCATCCTATAGAAGCTTCTTAGTCATGTTGATCTGCAGGTTCATCTTCATCAGAAGATCTGCGAAACTTATTATTCACCTCTCACGGTGTAGCTGCAGGCTTACAGTCTGCCATACCAAATCCCTGTAAGATATTTCTAATGTAAGTTGGCTGACATATAGATAAAATACCTTCACTTCTATTACGTGCAACAGACATCGCTAGTATATGATGAACATTTCCTTGATCTGCCATTTCAATCTTACTTTGAAGAAGAGACTTCTCTTCAACAAGAAATAACCCATCATCTGAAACTAACAATAGGTTATCGACGTAAAAAGCAAGAATGATAAAATTAACCTCATCATCATCAGTTTTGGTACTCTTAACATACAAGCAAGAATCGGCACCATTGGGTTTGTACCCTTCTGACTTCAAAAAAGAATTTAAGGTAAAAATTCCAACCACGAGCTAATGGCTTCAAACCGTAAATACTACACTTCAACTTACAAACGTAATCAGGACAATTCTCGTCCACGTAACCTTCAGGTTGGCGCATATAAATATCATCATCTAATTCGCCTTGTAAAAACGCAGTTTTAACGTTCATCTGGTCGACCTCCTAATTATTAATAGTACTTAAAGCTAACAATGAACTTATAGCTGCATTACGAGCAACTGGCGAGAAGGCTTCCTCATAATCAATGCCTTGGTTTGCGAATAACCTTGGGCAACTAATCTTCCTTTTAAACGATCTTAACTACCATCAGCCTTTCTCTTGACTTTAAGTACCCATTTGGAACCAACTAGATTAGCATTTCAAGGCAATGGTACTAATTTCAATGTTTCGTTCTGTATTAGAGATTCGTACTCATAGTTACAAGCTTCTTTCCATTGAATTGAGTGACTACCTCTTAGTGCTTCTCCAATTGTTTTCGGCTCATGAATATCAGATGTTAGAGACTCCATCGAGTAGCAACTATCATTTGATATCTGTAAACTCGTCTATTAATCGTATTGGTGGTCGACTAATTCTTTTAGGTGGCAGGTTCGCAATTTCTTGCATAAACTCATTACAGTAACCGTCTCCCATTGGCTCATTATTTCCTATTTCGATAGTATCGCATTTATCATCATCATCTTCAGTGGTCACAGGATGAAAATCGATAAATCGAGTATCTTCTGTATCAACATTTTTAATATGGCAGAAGTCGGTCTCAGAAAACATCACATCTCTGCTTCGCATAAATTTCCTCGATTCAATTTTATACACTTTGTAGCCTTTGGTACCCTCGGGGTAACCGACAAAGACACATTTTTGTAAATTTGGCGTCGAATTTCTTTCTCTGATTGTCCGGCACATGCACATAGCATAAAAAACCGAATACTTTCTGGTTTGATACATTGGGCTTCTATCCAAACCAGATTTCATAGGGCGTAACATGAAGAGAAACAGTCGTACTACAGTTTCGTAGGTAAACAGCCGTATTAATTGCTTCTGCCAAGAAATACAATGGCAAGCTAGAATGACATAACATAGATCTAGCTGATTCTACTAAAGTCCTGTTCATTCTCTCTGAAATTCCGTTTTGTTCAGGGCTCTGAGGGACGGTAGTTTGAAGCATCATGCCACGTTCTTTAAGAAACTTCTGGAAGTCCTTAGAAGAGTATTCACCTCCATTATCCGTACGCAATATCTTAATAGTTTTCCTAGTTAAATTTTCAATCATTTTCGCGAATTCCTCAAACTTAGCTCTGACTTCGCTCTTAATCTTGAGAAAATAGACGAACACATATCGCGAATAATCGTCAATGAGAGTCAAAACAACATCTACATAACGCTCTGTCGTTTTGACATAAAATATTCGACTTGATCCTTTGTAAAAATAACATCGGCTCCTATCTTCGTCATAACATTGACAGAGATAAGATTTCTGCCAAGTGTGGGTAAGAATAAAACATTCTTCAAATTGTCTCTCCACTTCTGCCCTCAAAATCAGCAGTAAAGAAGTAATTACCTTTTACATACGCAAAGATCGTTCGATTATGACCCGAATTGACTTCAGATGGTGATGCAAATTCTACCAGTTAGTCAACTAATTTGTCTCGATTGAAAGTCATGTGTTTAGTTGCATCTGAATCTATTATCCACTTACTTGATTTATCCCGTATCTTGGAGGTAACATGCAAAGCTTCAGCGTTTTGGTTGTCATGGCCTCCGGCACAGTTTGCAGAGGACTTTCTGTGAAATTTTCGATTGTGTCTACCCTTATCACTGACATTTCGTTTCGGGTATGTCCTCGATTAATGTCAAGCGGCTTTGCAATTGTAGCAAACGCCCTTAAATTCCTTTTGATCCTGGTTAATTTTTCGAAAATTTGGATTCCTTACTCTCCTGACAGAAAGTGCGTCATTGTTCTTCGTCATTTTCGACATATCGGTTCAACGATCGACATCACTTAACAGCATCCGTTTGACTTTCTCAAAAGTGAGATTTTCCTCTCCAACGGCGTCTAAAGCAGTAAAAGTCGGTTTAAAATCTTCTGGCAAGCTGGCCAGAACAGTCATGGCAAGTTCACTGTCATTTATGGGCATTCCCATCTCTTTCAATTGATGATGAAGACTACTAACCTTATTAATACGATCCAGCATACTTTCGGCGCTTCGATATCGAAGAGTATAGTATTGTTGCCTTAATCGTATTTTCTGAAGAATCGATTCCCGAGTAAACTGCCACTTCAGCGAATCCCATGCTTCCTTTGCTGTCGTCGTATCTCGCACGTGAATTTGGTGGTCTGGTTCCACAGCTTCGGAAACTCTTTTTTCCCTTTCATTTGCATTATCAGCTGGCACTTCCACTGTTCCCTCAACAAATTCAAATAAATCCAGACTTTCCAGGTATAGCCTAACATTAAAGGCCCATGATCGATAGTTTGTCCCAATCAACTTAGGGAACTTCAAAAAACTCATCGACTCCTCGGATGACATCGCCATAAGTAATAGCACACAGCTATCTTACAAACTTATCTCTCTCACTACGATTGTCGGTCATGAAATACCTGGCTTGCTGGGTCCCCATAACCTCATCAAAGAGGAGAGCGTGGCGCAGCTTCAGTAATAAGATTGTTGGTCTAGTTCATCAACTTATCTATCTGTCTGTCTGAGAAAAACATGTAACATAACAAGATACTTAAACTAAGCGACGTACTAATGGGATCAACCAAAGAATACATCTATCAGTCTCTACACGTGGGAAACGCAGTAATGTTACATCATCACAGACTATCCCAAAGTCTTCAATAGTTTCTGTATCATATAAACACACATTGAAAGGAACTGAAAAGTGGGTCAATGAGACAGGCAGGCATGCATTTCGCTGGCAAGCAATTTAACAGGGTTTACGTCCATTACAATTAATAATACAGTAGGCCTACTACATAAACAGACTTAGTGCAGGATTCAAAAATAGTAATAAAAAACCCTAAAATGGATTAAATCAAGCTTTGGAAAGTGAGACCCAAGTAGCTATTCCATGCAAGATATCTTGTGCTTGCTCTGTTTGTGTTTGCACCCACCACTCAAATGCCATTTTGAATGTGAGTATTACCTGCAACTGCACATTGATGTACATTCTTCGAAATTAAATTTGTGAACCTCCGAAGAAAGAGTATATGGGTACTAATCCATGTTAAAACGTTGCTACTGATGCACCCACCTTTGGTAGTTGGTACCAAAGACACCTTCTTTCTTCATGGAAATTTGCATGGAATTAGCCTATTATAGAATCAATCGCTGAATATCAGTTTGTACAGGCTAATAAAAGTGGCCACT
>JAAAKL020013928.1:0-12209 GCA_010016065.2 Carybdea cf. marsupialis auct. non (Linnaeus, 1758) | reverse complement strand
TTAGAAGGGGGGTACATTCGAGGGAACTGTTGACGGAATCAAGATAATTATAAACGGATGGAAAGTGTACCCTCTGAGCAGATTCCGGGTCAAACCCTTCCCTCCTCACAAAACTTGCGATGCCTTTTTTCAGCTGTTCACCTATGACCTTTAACGTAAATAGGGAAAACTATTTTGTTTTATTGATTTTTACAAGGTCATTCTAATTTATTCTTAGAAGCTAGTATTTGGATTGTAATGTTTCTTAATAGTCAATAAGGAAAATATGTACCAGGTGTGTTTTGTAGGTTTTCGCAATTATTTTGAAACTATTTGAAACTGTTCGATTGTAGTTCGTTATTGTTTTTTACTTCATTGAGGCTAAAGGTTGATCCGACTCATATTCATGAATCTATTTCAGTTAAGCGAGGGAAGGGCTCAAATTCATTTAGCGGCCGGTGATTAATTTTAAAATTGTAAGAAATCACGCCAAACAGCTTAGAAAGTCAAATGTTCGGAGAACCCAGTTCTTGAAAGCGTCTGACCTGATTTTGTTTCTGTTATGGATGATGAAATTCTGATCGCGAGTGTCAGGTTTAATCTTGTTGCTGGAAAATAGTTTTATGCCCGAGTCATACGATAGTCACACCCGTTGATAAAAGAGTCCAGGTTTATGAATGAAATGGATTTTATTTAGTTTTAGTCATACTTGAATTACAGAAGGGGACAGCGCCATATCTAGAGAAATGGGTTACTGCGTTTGAATGTTCCTGCCAAATTTTTTCCTGTCTCGTAAATAAGTAGAATAGGTTTCCGGCTTATGTTCAACATCATGCTATGTTTCAATTCTTTTTGAATAGACTATGCTAAGGATTCACTGTCAGCGTTCTACACGAAAGTAGGTTCTTGTGTGACCGACAATAATCCATGTTAAGTCCAGTATTGTGAATGAAAGAACTGGCATTCTGCCTAATAGCTGTGAGCTGTCATTGCGTGGCTGTCCTTGACATAGTTTGATATCAACTACGAAAGCTTACAAATCTCAGTGTTGTAATAGGGAACGTTACCTTTATCTGCGAGCGGAATATCCCAGAGATGAGAGGACTCTTTAATAGCAAAACGAAGCCCTCTTTGACCTGACCTTAAATGTAGTACGCACATGCAGAAGATAATAATTTATAATACACTTTATGCCATCAAATGCACCGTAAATACAGTCTTTTATATTATTCTTGGAGTTAACCAACATTCTGTGTTACTGGCCCAGCGGCACACTATCTCCTTTAAACTGGTCACTTGATACTAAAAGACTACAATCCCCTGATACGGGAACCCTGTTCTGTCGTCTTGTTAAGTTCCTATACCATTCTCCACGACGATCTTAATGTCTAAAGGCTGACATAATCAGAATGAACAGAGAAGACTTAGCTCAATGCTTTGTTTTGATTTACTACGGAGAAAAATCTGATCAGACTAGTATCTATGCCATCTACAATGAAGCAAAAGATAACCCTGTGATATTTTAAGTGTAAATCGGGAGAGAGATCATAAAATTGAAAGGGAGTTGTTGTGTAGAGGGGGAGAGTATGCAAAGGGATTAACGGAGATATTGTGCTGATGGGATTAAGACAACCTCCGAAGGATTTCCATAAGAAGCAGAATTAAGCAGAACTGTTTAAATGAGTGTTCGCTTATTTAGAAATGTATTTGCTCTCTTTACAAAGGCTTTATAATAGAGCATCAAAGTCTTGGGTTGAAAACTTGCAATTTGCTTAATCCAGTTTTTAAAACTTGTTCCACAAAACGAGAATAAACACTTCATTCAATACAAATGAAAGGAAGTCCTTGTTATAGCGGACTGATTTGTAGTCGTTGCCCAGGGTAACACGTTTGGTTTCGTTAATAAAATGACACTGCAATGTCAACCTATTCATCTTACTTAACATTATCAGTAATATCTGTTTAGTCTGTTTGTTGATCGTAGATGTATTGCTTTAAAATGTTAGCACGAATATTCGAAACCCGTTTTGCCTTACAGTAGTAGAGTTGTCTCGTACAGAAGAAAAAGGCAAATAAAAAAAATTTGCAAATTGCAGGTCAGGGAAAACAAAAAAATTTTTAACGGCATGTAAAGAAATAACAACTAGGAAGTAGCGAAAAAAAATTTTTCTTTCATGATTACTGTGCAAATGAAAGAATAGAATGTAAAAATGAAATGGTTTATAATTCAAAGGTTTGAAATTCAACTTATGTTTATTACATGCAGTAGTATGACAAAAGAGAGAATGGGAGGAGCATCTCTTCCCCCTAACTCTCCGCAAAGTCTGTCTCATAAATTGTATAAATGAGACATTAAAATGTTGGTATGTACTAAGAATACGTTTCCGATGGTTTAATGTCAGGAATCTTGTCATTATGACTTAACGTGCTGTAAAGGAGGAAGAACTGGATTGGAAGCGGATGCAAGGAACAAGAACATGTTGTCGTTCTGATGCCTCCTTTCGTTTCATATCTTGCTAGTGCGAACCTGATTTTAGGTAAAGTTTTACGGAGAAAATGTCTGCGAAGTTTTATCCAGGCGATCATGGCCTTCTGATGTTAAGTGTAAGTTGTCGAGATGATGTATGTCCGACCTTCGATCTTGACGCACGAGTTGGAAATCAAAGTGACCACTCCCAAATTTAACAAAATCCTTTTGAAAATCGATGGAGCACCTTAATTGTGAAATGAAAGGCACTCCCAGAACGTTAGACAGTAGATTCCTGCCAACATAAACGCTTTGGACAGTAAGCTCCATTATGCGAACATCGACATTCATGAACCTTGCTTTAATCGTAAGTGGATCACGAACTTCAAATCCGCCAGTAAATGTATCTACTTCGCTAACTGGATACTTCTATAGATCAAGATTCACATGTCGCGAGTCGATTTAATTGATGGAACTGCCACTGTCCACCAAGAGATTAATGTCTCTTTACCACACAAAAAGTACAGAGATCCAGTTGACTTACTGTCAATGGTATTTACGACTGAAACTTCTCGTGTATTCTGCGTCCATTTGCCCCCTTTCTCCTTCTTCTTTTTGAAACGTTGCTTCACGATATGTCCCAACGTTCCGTAGTAATGACATTTTCCCAGAGAGCGTTTCTTGCTTGAGACAGCACCAAGAGTATCACTGCTTGATGGTGGGGACGAAAGCAAAAATCGTTTTGCTTTCTGAACGCAAGAATTAAAGTCGTCGAACTTTTTGTGAGTTACAAGTTCCTTTGCCAGGGCCGTATGCGATAGGTCAGATAAAAATTTTGAAATTAACAAAGAGTCCCTGTTCAATGTCTTGAAAATCCGTTCTCGTAAGTCTACTGCAGCTTCAAGGCACAAAGTCTTCCACTGAGTCAGCATTTTGAACCAAGGAAAAAACTCGAGACTTCTTTGAAGCAAGTCATCGACCAATTGTCTTTTCTTTAAAAAGGCAAATGTCATAATGTAGTCCGCGTCGTCTGGCAATCCATTACCTGCCATCGACAAGACATCTTCCCCGGTGCACGACAACATTAAATCCAGTTTGTCTTCTTCTTTCGACTTCTTAAGTCTGAAATAGACCATGAGCTGTCGCTCCCATACCTTAAAGTCTGACGACATAGTTAAGCGATTTGCCTAGCGAGAGTGAAATGACTCTGCCATCTTCTGCCCTTGAACGAATCCTGTCGACTGCGCCAAATAATGTCGTGATAGACGACAAACGATCAAATCCTTAAAGGAGAAACGAGAGTACTTTCCAATATCATCTTAATGTCTCTTCCACTTCCACTACAATCAAACAAAAACTAACTAAAAATGACCAATTACACACTATTTATACAATGATTACGTCAATGATGAAATGTTCATAGGGAATCGCGACAATACAACACATGGAACTGTGATGATTACAACATAAGTGACGCCAATTTCAGTTGCATTCTTGTTAATATTCAATGAAGATCTTAAGCTATAGGGCTCAGCAAATTTGCTGTTTTGATGATTCGTTCAGCTGAAAGGGAATGAAAATGGAATTGACAACGTAATACATTGGACATTTGCGTTTTTTGTCCCCTATTAGTAATTAATGCTCTATACTCAAGCATAACGTGCTGTCTATGGGTCTGCCTTCCTTTCTAAATCGAATCAAAGTTTAATTTAGCATAAAATTTGTCAAAAATATCTGAGATATGTCTATTTTTTTCCATAAATTGATTGGAATGAATGTTTATCATTGATTTGGTAAGCAAAAGGGGAGTTGACTCTGCATAAGGCTAGACTTGCGCCATTATTATAGTACCAGGAAGTCCTTGCATTTTTCTCCTAGAAGAGGAAGAGGCTGAACGTTGGACATATAAAATACACAAATGTTACACAATTCATTCACTTAAAATTACATTGATGGCTCTTCAGCCTTTGTAAATCAGCTAATTAGACACTGGAGATGGATAATATAATACCTTTTATGCCTGTATATAGTTGGGGATTGTGCGCCATTCTCTCTCAATCTGAGATAATGCACACTGAACTGTTGCATAGAGACAGGCATCATTTACTACTGAAATAAACAAGTTATAGTTCAATTTCAGCTCCGCTACCAACATTTCAGGCACTCAGCAACACAGTACTTTCCCAAAGTGAACACAAACTCGCCATTCCTCCTGTCCTGTAAACTCCTGCAACCAACACTCCTTTTGCTTCGTAATTACATTGTTGAGTTGTTGAAACACACACAAACACACGCACACTCCCTTTTTAGTGTGTGCAATACAATGTGAACTATGTACCACTTGTATTTATCTGTCACTTCCTTCCAATCCTTGTTCTGCTCTCCTGCGCCTTTTTTTTTTATGTAACGGAACACTATCATGTCCACGTTGGAAGCCACTTTCTTCAACAAAAATTGTTTTCGCGAACAATATGTGACCACAAAATGATGACGTATTATTGTGAGAAATTATTTCCTACAAAATAATGTTTTCTAACAAACTGTCAGCAAAAACAAAAATCTAAGCAACTTTCCTGCTATAATATATAAACAGAATCTCGTTAGATGAGTAATGAATCCAGAAAAAAGATTGAGTACATGCAAGATGAAAATGAGCATTTGTTCAAGGTAAGATCAGGAACAATGCAGTTCTCCCATTCTGCAAACTATTGGTCTTGATGGGCCTGAAAGATCGATATCAGAAAGAAGATTTACGGACGTTACGGTTACCTACTCTTGTTTTCGATCGCAAATCCCACAGTAAACATGTATTTAAATGTTTTTGAAGTCCTTCAGAGGGCTTTGGCTTAGGATTAGGCCCGTCAAATCATTGCACTGAAGAAATACATGTAAAATATCTTTTATCCATTACCGCGGAGGAATCAGAAAGGAAGCTTTCAATGGCACTCCTGTATCAGTGAAATGCCACTTGACACCAAATCTAAACATATAATTCTCTAACTCATTCCGTAAATTAAGGTATAGCTCCGCCATTTTAAGTCTTGGTATCATGAACATTCCCATGGAGTGATTTCTTACCATGCTGATTAAGAAACGCAAGACAAAATTTTGATTGATTAAGCTTTTGATTAATTAATAACCATAATTCACAAAAATGACGTCATTTATGAAGTAACTGGTTTTTCTTTTGATGCCATGCAGGTTAATCTCCCTTTTTATTCTCATTTCATGTCAATACAACTTCGGGCAACAAAATGTTAGTGCATCTACATTATTCCTCTTCTTTAACAAACACACACAAACTTTCTACCCGAACGATTATTAAGTGTGTCTTTAGGGTAAATAAATATGGTGCTTGATGTAAGGCGTCCATCCTCCCTATTGCCTCCATAATGTATGAGGACCGAAATGATCTCCTCTCTTTTTATACTCTCCTCCAAGTGAATAGCGGCATTTTCACGGATTTTCCGCGAAAAATTCATGATTTCCTTAAAAACATGTGGCCGCAAATCGCAAGTCATATTACCCTTTCTAAATTGGCCAACAGCGCCGTCTATCGGCACTGAAACAATTGCATAATTTTTTATAAATCGTTCGAGATTTCTACATACAAATCACCTTTAAACCCGAAAATCAGGATTAGGAGTGAGATTTTAGTGGTTAACTTTATGATGAATTAGCGTGACAGTCTAAAAAAAAATGAAAAAAGAAGGTTGCAAACTGAATTGAAAAATTTAATAGCCCCAAAATGCAGGTCGCGAAATTCGGACCCCGAATCATGAACTCTGAATTGCAAGCCTAAAGTAATACAGATTGGATTGTCAACCCTGAATTGCAAACCTCAGTTTTTCGGTCTTGAATTATGGACTCACTCAAGCCTCCTGAAACATAGGAAAGTAGGACGTTGCAAGTCAGAGTTGAGACATTTATAATGATCAGAGAAAGTTGTCCTTTGATAGTTTTAAAATTTTATGCAAGCAATACTTTACGGCAGCGCAGCACCGCCGGCCTTCTAGTGTGTGTATAAAAATCTTCAATGAAAATGTAGTCGGCCCAAATGCTAATGTTTTGGCTCTGTTGTGTCCTGGTGAGATTCGCGTGCTTCTTGACAGCTATCTGGACTTCACATTAAATTGGAATTAAACAGTACAAAGTACCCTTGTTGTCAATCTATTAAACTAATAGGTTAATGGCTGAAACTTCTAATCCAGATGTAGAGCTGTAATTTTGTAATGCATCATAAGCGTATATGTTTGCTCCTTCCTTTATGTAAAAATGAATGGACATATCTAAGAAAGTAAAAAAAAATAAAATAATATGGTTCTGGGCTCTCTGTATTATCTAGTTATTTCCCTGTGTAACATATCATACAATCGGGTCCGATAAAATTGTAAACCCTAGTAGAAACAAAAATTGTAGGAAAGTGGTAATAATTAATATGGAGCAAATGACGACTCAGAACAAATCCAATGCTGCACGCTCCATATTTCTGTTTCGTGCAGATACTCTTTACTCCTATACCCTTAATTACTGTTTTACCGTTTGAAAGAAAATTTTTAAAGTATGAATTTTTCAAGTAGTGAACGGGGACAAATAGGTCAATACCCTGAAAATCAATGACTCGCTTAGTATTAAACATCGTCGGATTAACAATACCGGCAATGCACATTAGATCTTAAGTAAAGTTTGATACTTGAAATTCAGTCACAATGTCATTCAAATGTAGCGATAAAGAATCCGACGTTGACTAATTCGTGGCCGTCTACTTTTAAAGATTAGCAAACTCTGATCTCTAATAAGCAATCACGCAGCCGGTTGTACCTACAAACGTTTACAGAAACAAGCTTAAGAAAGCTTCGCATATGGAAGTCTTGTTATCCAAACTATCTTTTGAACTTGTCTCAGGCCGTGCAAATTACCTTGAGAAAACGTCTGAATCTTAAGCATGTGCAGCTGTAGGAATTTAGAGCTTTACAATGGAAAATTACAGATAAAACAAGACTGATTAGATATGACTGTTGTCGAATGCAATGAGCGAAGGATACGTTGACAAGAACGAAAGTCGCGCGTTGTATTGTTAATTCGAGTGAGGCGGAGGAGTACTAGCTATATGTACATTATTAGTAAACTCGTCTTTTCTAAGCGATGTCATAAAACCTCAGGAGGCATGGGATCTATCAGTTCAGTTTATGTCATTATAACAAATTTTCATTCACTTTTACGATTTTAAAAAGAAAAGAATGACTCAATATCAAACTAGCCATAATTTTGTGAAAACACAGCACGCTAGAGGCTTTTAATCCGTTATGATTATTTATACGGCTAATTTTAGCATTTAAAGATAAGCCATTAATGCCTAAGGAGGAACATTTCGTTATCCTTACCGGTTGAACTGCATGCTTAAGAGCACAGGAACTCCCTGGCAATTTCAATGACAATGCCATGCTGGTATTGTATCAATTTGTTTTGTGAATTCCTCCCCTTAATATACAAAGCTGATTTCTTTGTTCTTTGATAACAAAAACCTACTAAAACGTAACTTTGATGAAAGATGAAAGCAGGAAGAGGTGAAGGAGCACATTTTAGCCATGTAATAAAGAGGGTAACTTGCTGCATTAAATTAAGGGACGTGGAGGTGTACTTTTTAACTGATGCATCTTCTCCAAAAATTGCCTGTCTGAGGAAAGCAGAAAACCGTGCGAATTGGAGAGAAGTGGTTGACAAGTCATCAATGGCGCCCCTACGGTTGGCCAGACTAAAGGATGAGTAAGAGTAAGAGTAACTACTTGGAACAAAAAGATTTATTATCAAAACTACTGCAGAGTTAGATGTCGTTTACTAATTGGCCGAAGCAACTAATAGAATAGTTAAAAAGTAAGTTGTTACAATACTATTTATTGCTTAGAATAGCAATAGTTTAAGTTCCTTCAATTATACTGATTCATCATACTTCAAAATAATAACTTTTTATGATGTGAGTTTTTTAAGTAAAGATTAAATTAGTCGATTGCATGTTTTGTTGTAACAGACAAAGTCATTCTAAGCTGCTCTACGGAAGCAGCTTTACATACGCAATGCAGACACGACTGAATAGATCAACAGGTCAAAATTGACTTAGAATTTTAAAGGAGGCTAATGGCAGCGACAACGAGGAAACGGCAAACACGATTACCAGTTCATATCGTCAGAAAGAATCAAATGAAAAACGGTCATTTATAGCTGAAAGGATTGTGCGAAGGGAAGCGTAGGACCACTTTGAAGTCTCGCCATTAACAGGTACGGGGAAACAGGGGGCAGGGGGACCATACCCCCAAAGACTTGCCAAATCCCATTTTTTCCGTGACCACCTTTTAGCTTTATTAAAATTGAAACTGATTGCGACAGACATTGTGTCACATTCCAGCAAAATATGCATATTGAGACACACAACAGATTTTGCAAAGGCACCTTAGTGGAACGTAAAGTAAATTTGAACCCACCCTACTTAGCCCCCCAATCTGCTTTACCTTCCCTCGCCCCTGATTAACCATACAGTTCTGTGGAGGCGCCTTATAAAGGCACACTGGATATTAAGTTTTTATATCTTTTTATGATGCAACCAGATTCAACAATTTAATGACGTAAGAATTTAAAGAATTTGGACGTTGTAACGATCATACGTCAGTGATGAAGTGCAACTTTGCAACATATGTCAAAAAAGATACTAGACACAAAGAAACATGCATGTAAATATATACAGTCGAAGTAGAAGTCGAACTTGACAGTAAGTGAGCTTTTGAACAATTGTTGCAACAGATAACTCTTAAGCCAGACCAAACCAGATTCTGCAATTCATGTGGATATTGTTGTTTTGTTTATTTTAGAACTTTATTTTCGTCGTATGATTTAATGTCAGAAAATACCATTTGTGTGTATTTTTCTTGGATATGCCATGTTCTGTTGCGTGTCGTAAAAAACTTGGGTGGGTAACTAGTCGTGAGGAAATATAAGGAGGGTGACCCCTTGTGACAATGTGCTTTTATCGAGTTACAGAAATATTTAGTGCGTCCCTTGGTATTGTATCAACTAGTTTACGTACATGTAAAAATGGGACGTCAAGTGAAGTAAAATAGCATCTTAATTATGATAGTCATTTTTATCTAAGCATTCTATCAGGGTTGACAAAGAGTGACGGAGAATAAAAAAGATAGAAGAGTAGATAAACAGATTTTGCATTTTGGGGGTCTAGAAATTGAAAGACGGGAGTGTTTACGGGACAAACGAGCTTATCAAAGTCGGGTTCTAATGAGGTCAGAGCTGTCCAGTTAGTATTCATCTACAAGCCAATTGATGCTCTTATAATATAAAGAACCTGCATACAATTCTGATAGGTTCATTCTTGAATAGCTAAAGTTCACTTTGCAACATTTTGAATATGAGAGATATCTCGTTGATGATTTATTTTCAGTTTTTGTGCATCAGCCAATTATCACGTAAGAATTCAGTTGACAACGTGATTTTATCAGATGGCATGCGCTAATGTAAGTATTGGACTACTGATGTTGCATTTCTACGTGAAAATCTATAATAGTAAAAAAATGAACATAACATTTGAGTAGATTGATCCTATTCTGCTGCAGGGGGAATTTGTGGTCTGCCATTTCGTGCTCTTGAGTTTTTGAGAGATGAACCTTCCTGATCTTAACGTTTAATAAGTCTGTCTATTGTGTACACAAAAAGACCCTTACCTAGTAAAGTAAAGAACTTGTTAAAAAATATTTTACAATATCCTATTACTACGTTAACTATTATGTACAGCTAAAGCACAGTGCCTTTAGACGGACGGTGGACAAGTTACATAACAGAACAGCGTTCCTGGGCATCCTTATCACGTGGTCTGAAATGGATAATCTTTTATGAGAGTGAAATCAACAGCATGGATGCCGTAAGACGTCAATTCGTACGGGCAAAACTACGGCTTAATACTACCATGGCTTTTCCATACGTAATCATAAAAATGTGGGAACAGTAATGGATAAAACTAAACCATTATTTCTAAGATAAATAGATTTGAGTTGGATTTTAACATCGATATTGATGCTAGGTTGATGCCATTAAATGGTAATTGTTCATGCAAAATAAGGAAGCTATCGCTTTATTTCACAGAGTGACCAACAAACCTGCATGCTCTACCTGCATTTATTGTGTTTTATTACAAATATCATCAATTTTCAGGCTTTAAGAGCACTAGAAATTAGATGAATAGATATGTTCATCTTTAAATTTCTTTTCTTTAATTCTCATTCATTCCACTAATATTTTCCTTTTACCTCTAGTTCTAGATCCCCACTGTCCCTATGGAATTTACAGCCTAATATATTAATGTCAAGTTAATTTATCCGTGCTTATGTTAGCTTCATCTATAAGTTCATGGCAGTCTTTGGATCCTATGCTAACAAGGGAAATTGCTAACAAAATATCCGAGTATCAAATGGCAGGCGTATTAATTAATCGTGAGATTGATTGACAGCAATAAGAGTACTTTTTCGATACATTGGATGTCCTTTCGACAAAGTGTTTTGGGAGATGCAACATCATCAGTCGCGTTTTATTTATTTGATAGAGTTCTTGTCACGTTGAGAATACCGCCTGCCACAGAGTTAGTGGTCAGCAATATAGGAAATGTTGAATGGCGTTAAAAGGACTCATATAGGTTAATTTCATATCACAAAGAAAACAGCTCTCTCGTTTTTATTTTTGTGATGAAACATACTGGGACCTGGTTTGTAAAGGCTCCTTCAAGTGGGTAGTACAAGAGTAGAGGAGCATGGGTATTTTTACTGCTCGCGAAGAACTTCAACTTGAAGGAACCAAACTTTTCTTTTGGACGCTCTCAGCCTATCCTGATAATGTTTTCTAATGAATCGGCCTTAACTTAAGAAGAATGTATTTTAGCTCACCTGACTAATCAACGCCATCCCTTAGAGATCCTTGAGCATTTTATGTTACCATAACTGTTTCACCTCTTCCTGTAGTCAGAAATTCTCTCCAGTGTTACAACTGTTTGCTCACAAACTGGGTTGGCCCAACTTTTTAGTGATTTACCAGGATTTACTGGGAACTTTTGCCAGGATAAGTGCCTTTGTGATCTCTACATACAAAGCTCTGTTTCTCTCTTCTCGTGACATAGCCAAGCCAGTTTAATCTCCTGCACTTGATCATAGTCAAAATATCTGTTTTCACACCTAGGGTTGATCGTAAAGTTTTAATTTGTACTCTATCAGTGATAGCCTTCCCCATCATTGTTCTTGGACAATTATTTTTTAAAACAGATAATGTTCACATATTCTCCCTTTTTCCAGGTCCAATTTTCAAAAGCATAAGTTAAATCAAGGCATAAAACAATCTTCTTGTAAGCAACTTGATATGTCCTACTCCAATTTCTAATTCTTTAGTTGACAGCTTCAGTTTGGAAAAGATATGTGTAACCATGTATGTTAAATTTGAATCTAGACACAAATTTTATTTCAGGCTTGCAATCTCATCTATCACAAAGTCTAGAAGTATATTGAATGGTGGTGGGAAAAGCACCCATCCCTGCCTCAAATTAGTTCCACTCTGAACTATTTGGTAAGATTGCTATTAATGCCTTGCTTCTTGAACCTTTAATGTGGTCATACATGAATTCAAGAATTGTCACAATTTTAGGGCTTAACCCATAGAGAAAGGACTGGGCTAGAGCGCGGTCTTACCTTCATACACGCAATAATTTCTGTTCGATTTA